>JAUBWS010104609.1:0-10508 GCA_032270445.1 Darlingtonia californica | reverse complement strand
ATAGTGTATTACCCCTTAAAAAATACCATTAGAAACTGCTTCATACAAAATAATTCGGCAACACATAAATCAAATTAGGTGAAAAACTGTCTATTACTCCTTGAGGAATACCATTAGAAAATGGTTTACACAAATTAATTCGACAACACATAAACCAAATTAGGTGAAAAATTGTCTATTACCCCTTAAAAAATACAATTAGAAAAATACTTAATACAAATAAATTCGGCAACACATAAATCAAATTAGGTGAAAAATTGTCTATTTCCCATCAAAGAATATCATTAGAAACTAGTTTATACAAATAGATTCGGCAACACATCAATCAAATTAGGTGAAAAAATTCTGTACTATCCTTAAAAAATACCATTAGAAAAATTCTTAATACAAATAAATTTGGCAACACACAAATCAAATTAGGTGAAAAAATTCTGTATTATCCCTTAAAAAATACAACTAGAAAAATGCTTAATACAAATAAATTCGGCAACACATTAATCAATTTAGGTGAAAAAATTCTGTATTATCCCTTAAAAAATACCATTAGAAAAATTCTTAATACAAATAAATTCGGCAACACACAAATCAAATTAGGTGAAAAAATTCTGTATTATCCCTTAAAAAATACCAATAGAAAAATGCTTAATACAAATAAATTTGGCAACACATAAATCAAATTAGGTGAAAAAATTGTGTATTACTTCTTGAAAAATACCATTATAAAAATGCGTAATACAAATAAATTCGGCAACACATAAATCAAATCAGGTGATAAAATTCTGTATTATCCCTTAAAAAAGGCCATTAGACAAATGCTTAATGCAAATAAATTCGGCAGCAAATAAATCAAATTAGGTGAAAAAATTGTCTATTTCCCATCATAGAGTATCATTAGAAACTAGTTTATACAAGTAATTCGGCTACACATAAATCAAATTAGGTGAAAAAATTGTGTATTACTCCTTGAAAAATACCATTAGAAAAATGCTTAATACAAATAAATTCGGCAACACATAAATCAAATTAGATGGAAAATTGTGTATTACCAATGAAAGAATATCATTAGAAACTAGTTTATACAAATAAATTTGGCTACACATAAATCAAATTAGATGATAAAATTGTGTATTACTCCTTAAAAAATAGCATTAGAAAAATGCTTGATACAAATAAATTCGGCAACACATAATCAAATCAGGTGAAAAAATTGTCTATCACCCCTCGAAGAATAGCATTACAAAATGGTTTATACAAAATAATTCGCAAACATGAGTCAAATTAGGAGAAAAAATTGTCTGTTACATCTCAAAGGACACCATTAGAAACTGGTTCATACAAGTAATTCGGCTACACATAAATCAAGTTAGATGGAAAATTTGTCCATTACCCTTGGAGAATACCATTAGAAACTAGTTCACAAGTAAAATTGCCAACACATGGTTGGTTTCTAACTACACCTTTCCATAAAAGACTTTTAAGAATAGAAAAACAGAGACACTTTTTTGAAAATTAAAATTGTACAATGCATCAAAATGAAGGATATAAGTTTAAATTAACCGAATTTTGAATAAAGAAGCGCTTTGATAGAGTATTTCAATGGTATATATACTTTGTTTTAGAAAAGTGAGCGTGATGAATAATTATCTGGAAAAGATAAGTTGAAAATGCTCCTAACATTTTTAAAAGTCATTGAACACTACAATTAATTACTTCGTCCCCTTAGTTTTGAGCTGTTAAATTTATTGAAAAGAAAAATTTAAGTTTTATTGCTACTCTGAGAATCAACTCTCGAACGTTGTAAAAAGTATCAACAAAAAGGACATCTTTTGTAAATGTTTTTAGTGCCTATTAAAATTGATGATGCTGTTTTTGTGTTAGCAACTGTTTGCATTGTTTTCTAACCTTAATTGACTTTTAACAGTTTTACGATTATCGTTTGATTTAACTCTTCCCGATATTTCGTTGTCTAATTTACTTTTCTCAATATTCAATTTATCAACAGAAAGGCTCTTTTCAAGTGCTTTCTTTTAGTATAAAATTCCTTAGGTCATTCATCGTTAACTTTCAACTGGTATCTTTCATTTTGATACGCACTGTAGATTTGATACAGTAATAGATCTCAAAGAAAATAAGAATACAAAATATTCCTTCAAAATGTATCCAGACAAGTTTACACTCTCAAGAGACTTGAATTAAACAAAATCCTATTGTTGTACATTAAAAACTAAACAAGATCTGTATCTTTAATTGATTTATTAATTTACGGAAAGGAGTACACTCTGCAAAATATTTGTGATACACGTGAAAAATGCCATAAATCAAATAAGGTGAAAAGATTGTGTATTACCCCTTAAAAAATACCATTAGAAAAATGCTTAATATAAATTAATTCGGCAACACCTAAATCGGTATCGCGATTTAGGAGACTTGGTTTCCAACTGGAAATCATTTAAGAACCATCGACGACCCACCAGTCTACAGTCTACATCATGATTTAAAAAGTAATCGGACTTTCCGTTTCCCCTTGTTTTCCATGCCGTGTACCGTTCTTGACAAACTATTCGACTGCGAAGATTTGAACGACCCACCTTATCACACCAGTAGGTGTTTAGAACGCTATAAAAAGGCGGTTTCCAACCCAACCTTATTACAAACGAACCCTGAAAGCGATATGCTTTAATGAAGGAACCGATAGGACAGTTAACAAACTGTCTATCAATATAATTGTCTTCTTAATTCCTCATCAAAAAGTTACCCATTTTCGACGTATTTAAAATATTTCGGTGAAACTTACAGCAATGTTTGAAGAACCGAATATGTAAACCAATTTTTTGGTATTGGAATCTTTGCATTACCCATCTGTCTCCTCCACAAGTTACCATTTGATCATAACCGTATATTGCTCCACCACGATGTGTAAATGATGAAGAGCCGTCTACGCAATATTCAGGACAGTTGCTGTCATTTTCATCTTCCCAATCACCGCAATCATTATCGTAATTGCATTTATAGTTTGATGGTATACACTTGTTCCTGCTCCTGCAATGATATTGATTGCAGCAGCAACCATTGAAACAGCCTTGTCTCTCCGAAGAACTACCAGAGCAACTCCTTCCTGAACCATATGTTTTGAACTCATAATAACGGGTGCGTGTTTGAGTTCCTCCATAACCGCATGCTTTACTGCAACTACAATATCAAAAATGACGAAACTGCGTTCAAAGGAAACTTTTATAAGTAATCTATTCGAAGACCTCTTGTGCAAAATTGATTCTTAACTGAATCATAACGGGAATCAGAAGTTGAAATATGAGTAATGTGATAGAGACCAAGCTCACCATAACAACCATGTTTGTAGTACTGAGCAAGTTGAATCTCGTATCATGTAAAATAGCTCACCCAAAAACATTTGCATAAACAGAAAATACTGATTCAATAACGTAAAAATAGTAGCTAGAAGTTGAAAAATAAGTAATGTGATAGATACCTAGCTTGCATTGGAATAATCTTGATAGCCACCATTTTTTGTAAAACTGAGCATGGTTTTTATTATTACAAAAGATTACAAAGTCACAGGCTCGTTATGAGCCTCTATGAACAGGCTCGTTATGAGCCTCTATGAATCGCTCTTATTTATATCTATAACTAAATCGAGTGGAGCCGCGGCCGAGTGGTTAAAGGTCGCAGCTGCGAATTGCAAGGTTCCCAGTTCGAGCCCCACACCATGAAACTATCGGTGGCGAAAATTGCCGTGCTGTTAATTTCCACATGGCTCCCCTGTAGGTGTTTCACGAGGTAGGCTGACACTACGGTATGTCAGGATATCGTTATAGTCTACGCCTGAGAAAGTGGAAATGCTCTCCCGTGTAGATGATAGATTTGGTATATACCAAGGTCCAATGTTTCGCGAACATGGGGCCTGAAGTTACTGGTAAGCGCTGTGATTTCCTACAATAATTATCGAGTAACGATAGTGCAAAGTAGGTCATTCCTTATCAAGTATAAAAGACCCGAGCGTATAAGGGGCCCCCCCAGCGGTTGGCGTGATGACGTGATCGGGGTTTTTTCAAGGCGTGATGGCGTGATTTGGGATTTTTTTTGGCGTGATGGCGTGATTTAGGGTCGTATCGTGATCGTGAAATGGAGCAAATTTAATGCGTGATGTCGTGAAAGTTCATCTTTTTTGGCGTGATCGCGTGATTTAAGATTTTTTTGTGATCGTGAACGGACAAATTGAGGCGTGATAGGTGGGTTGTTTGTCTCTTTTACAACCTGTCTTACAAAAAAACAACTTGTTACTCTGTTTTTTTCCAACACGTGGTGCAAATAAACAGATGTTCTCTCCATCTTATTGCTTTGTTAAATGGTGTTTTTTCAATGGTGTCAAGCAATTTAATGACTTAAAAGAGCGGAGGAGAGTGCAGAGAAAACGGAAATCAAAACATATCAATGCAGAGATACGACAAGAGAAAAAAGAAACAGTCGAGGAAGAAAAGAATGTCAATATGGAAACTAATAGTGAAATTGAAGTAATAATATTTTTTTACGAACTTGGAAAATCCAAAGCGGATTATTTGAGGAAGGAAGCTGCCCACATTGTCATAGAAAATGGGAATTCGTTAACATTGTCAAATTTGAAGAAAATGTTTGTGTAAGTGTCTTCTCTTGTATAAATAAATGATAGCCTAGCGGTCAAAAGCTCTTATTTTTAAACTCAAAACTAATATAGGAATATAGTTATCTTTACTGTTTTACTTTTACTGTAATTATTCTTATTTCTGTCACAGATTCAATTAACGAACGTACGTGCAGGGGCGGATCCAGGTTTTTTAGTGAGCGTGTGAAAGTTTGTGATTCACTAAAGTTAGATCATTAAGTTATCAAAAAATATGACATGATCACTAAATATTTAAGGAAACCCTTTCTTGGAAAAAATAGACCGTGTGAAATCACACGTTTCACACGGTCTGGATCCGCCACTGAAGTGAAGAACCAGCAATTTAGATTTTTGAAGTTTAAAAATAAGAGCTTGGTCTTCAGGCTATATAAATGAGTAAAAGTGACTAAATAAGGTATTAAGACTATCGTAAGATTTAAAAACTTGTCATATCTTACCATTTTTTGCTCTTTTGTTTTACGCATTAAAGGGAAAGTGAAATCTTGTACTGTTGACAAATCTTTCGGGGGAAAAAGCACGCCGAAAAAATAAGCGGGGTGGGCCTGGTTTTCTCTTGAGTATAAAATAAAGTTTAATAATAAAATATTACGACGAACCTTCATGAACAAAATAAGTCTAAGTTATATACATTAATGGACAGTGTCCGACAAAAGTGACAAAATTGTATATAAAAGGCGAGGCGACTAAAATATATATAAAAATATAAATCCTTGGATGATAATGTATAATAATTTTTATAAGATCATTATTATAAGGTTATTTGATCAATTAGGGTAATTGTTTTTTCTCGTGTTTCGTCTTTTATGCTGGTACCCTTTTGATCGCCGTTGAGTGGGTCCCGTACCAGCGACCATACGTGCCCCCACTGGGTAATTAATCGAAATTAAAGTACTTTATTTGATATTGTTACAGTGAACAAGCTGGAATCATGGAGACAGCACGAAAATTGGGATGGTCGGACTACGATATTTCATTTTCAAGAGGCAAAAAAGGACTCTCGGGAACAGTTAACTACGCCATTAGGACGGATTTCCAGGTGAAGTTGGAGCTACCGAGGATTATAAATGGATGTGATAAGCTCCACGGTAATTATTTGCAATTGTTAATGATAACAACAAATCTAATTTTGCGCCGGTTTTATAGCGTCAGAACTGATAAATTAAACCAGAAATTTTAACTCTTTTGTTCACCATTGTGACTTATATATTATACCTCAAATTCCTAGAAGATAGATACGTATAATTGACTCTCGATAACTCGGAAACTCGAACAAAATTCTCCATCAATGGCATTCATGCATTGTATAAACAACCTAGCGTAAAAACGTTCGTTAGATTCCGTAAAGAAATCGGCCAAAAAAGATATAAAATAAAAAGGATTTGATTTATCGAGATTCGGCTATACATTTAAATTTGATAACTCTTGTTTTAGCTACAATATATCCTATTGAATCAAGATTCAAACCAAACACTCCTGTAATAACAGTTGAAGTTATCGCTGGTTCAAATGATGATCTGGAAAAATCTAAAATCGTTCCTAAACCTGAAGAAATCGAAGATAAGGATTTCATCGTATCTGGTAAGAATTTATTGATAAATACTACCCTATTATGTCGATTAAAACTATTACACATTCACTGTTAGGGTATACATTTAAGTAAATTTTCACTGCACTGTAAAGGTTCCGACTTCATAGAACTTTAATATTGGGCAACGTATATGGTCATTTCGAGGACGAATGCCTCTCCATACCGAATGTAGATATGAGATGCTTGTAAAGCCAAAAATTAACGTTTTTTTCTCATTTTTCACAGAACTTCAAAAGTTATCGGGAAGCACTCTTCAAGATTCGTCCTCAGATCGAGTCGTCAGATTAAAGAGTAAAAGAACAGTAATATGGCCGTGGAACGTAGTTTGTGGAATATGTAATTCGAAGCTAATGTTGCGTGTTGATGGAAAAACCAATGGAAGAATTGACTATTTTAAGAAAAGTAAAAATTTAAATCCTTTTTTTCCCAATTTTTGCGCGATTCCTTCTCATATGACTGTATTGCCCAAGTTCTTAAAATTCCGAATATCATGTATATATGAGTATTTACTGGTATTTATGGCGTTAAGTAACAAAACAAGAAATAACAGTCCTTTTATTTTCTTTCAGAACATTACACTTTATGCAGTGAGCGTACAAGAAAACAGAGGGAAAAAGGAAGCAAACGTCAGCAGAACATTAAACAATCATTTACAATGAGCAGTGTAAAGAAACCAAGAATGAACGAAGATTCTGATATCGAAATTAGCGATGATGATGATGATGATGATGATGCTGATGAACAATGCGATGAAGTGTAAATAGACATTATTTAGTTTTTTTGTTTTTAATATTTATGAATATAAACCAGAGAAAATCTATCCCGGTTTGCGGAAACCTTTATGGAGCAACTTGAAGGGATCAGTTAATATAAGAAATGTCACTAAAAACAAACATATCTTAATTTAAAAAGTTGACGGATGAAATATTTACTTACAAAGCTAGGACAGATATTTTCTTAAATCTTGTGTTTTCTTTTGCATTTAGTCATGTACATATACCTGTAAATTGTTTTAGTTTAGATCACACGACATTTTTCAGTCAGAAATAAATTCTTTTTTGGAGAAACACGTAAATTTCAATGAATTGTCATAATGATATAATGATATAATTTCTTATATAACAGATGAATTTGGATTTCACCAAAAAAAAATTGAATCAAAATACAATTCTGAAGGTTTTGCAGTTTTAATTCGTTATTGAGCATGGATGTTAAAACCACCATCTAGTAAACCAAAATTAAATTTTGCAGACAAGGAGACTATATTTTACCTTGTGATCAAGGTGTAAGGATAACACAAAACCTCCTTCCGTTTTTAGTCTTTACTTTTCTTTTTTAAAGAAAAACGTATTTAGTCTTCTTCTCTGTCCTAAATTTTTAAAAAGAAAATTCACAAAAACTGAAATAAAAAGTGCCATAAAGTGTTATAAAAATTGAAAAACATATTATATATAAATACTATTGTTTATCATTATTTACCTTATTTTACGTTTGTCTGCTTTATCAGGCCCTTCGATTCCGACGTGGAGAATTCTGATTCTGATTCATGCCATGTGTCCGATCCTGAACAAATTATTTCATCGCCAGAAAATACTTCTGAAATCATTTGCGATTCTGAGGTTGAAGTGGTTGAAAATATGTCTGAATTTGATGAAAATTGGAGATTTCTTTGCGTGGCGGACGTAGAAGCAGATCAAGTATGCAGGCGTTTGGATAAACTTATAAGGGATGGTTACATTTCAAAAGATCAGATTTTTTACAAGTACCTTGATAACATGACACAGATATTTTATGACTCAAAACATACCTATGATAAAGATGTCATTGAATTCTTTACATCCATTGTACATCTTGGTGGAGAAAGTACCTACAACTTCATTCGTGGACCAATGGGGTTTGGAAACAAAGGGATTCAACAAAGTAGTTCATCAAACGAAATTCGAATGAATCTAGGTGGCCCTGGAATTGAAACACTTCGGTAGGTTTTCTTTTAAAATCTTTTTGGATCCAAATTCATCAATTAATTCTCAATGAAGAATTATAAAAATACAGTTGATTTGATGTATTCAGGACTGTGTAATCAATTACGTGTTCCTACATTACATCAAATGATTTATATTGTAGTCGTTCTATTCAGTCAGGCTTATTGATGATGGTATTAGCCGAAGTGAGGGACTCTGTCCCCTTTTATCTTAGTGCTAACTAGGGAAGATTGTTTCCTAAGGTGGAGGACTACACGTACAGTCGACTATCCCAACTTTATCCCATATATACCGTTTCTATGCTCCACATACCCTTAGTGGGCGGGGGACGGCAGGGGAACCTTGCGATCACTAGGTGAGCCTCCTGTAAACTGAGCTATCCAAACATACGTCCCTTAGTGTTTATTGACATTTCGTTTGTTCCTATCGGATTACACTGTACCATGTAGCCCCATAATGAAATAGATTAAATCGTTTATTATTTAGGAAACACAAGGCCGCATACACGACAGCACCCGGAGTCCTAAAGTATCTGTCCGTGCTGCTGTACAAACTCCTAAAAAACGAAAAGGAAAACGATGGAGATACTAAGCCACTTATTAGCACTGATGTAGTTGAAGTCTATCCTGTTGCATTCTCAAATGATGGTACAGCATTGAAGCCTTCAATCCAGTTTGATGAAACTAGGAATGTTAATGTGGGATTGGAGATGCATGAAACGACCTACCAGCAATGTAAATCAAAGCAGTTTCTAGAAAAGGAGACACTTCTAGAAAAAATCGTCTGCGAAGCTGTTGTTTCCTCTATTACAAGTCTGGACAACAATGTTTCTTTACCAATTGCTGTCCACTACTCATCAAAAAGTGGTAAATCTGGCGATAACATCAAAGCAACGTTTACGAACCAAATTAGACTGATCCAAATGTGCGAACAATGCACCATCAGAATCAAAAGTCCCGATATGGTATTTCCGGAAAATAAATTCAATGTATGTCAGAGTTATTGTGAGACCTGTTATACTAATGACATTATTTGCGAAAGTTGTTCCATAAAAGGAAATACAGAAGTCAATCCAACTCTCAGAGCATGTAACTATTGTTTGGAACACAACCTTCGTTGCATAAGGAGATGTGTCTTGGTAATAACTGTAGACTGTGAATCTGGCAATAAGCAGTGTCTGAAACAAATTCAACAGGAACTAATGGATAAATCGATCGATCCACATTTGTCACTCCTGTCGGTTCTACCTGATGTTCCACATGTACTAAAAACTTGTAAGGCGAGTTTTTCGAATTGGTACCTGCAATTGAATAACGAACGAGGTTGTCTTTCTCTCTTTTATACTTTGAGGAATAGAGCAGATCCTGATGTGAGAAAAAAGGTGAAATCTTATCTCGTGAGCAATGACTACGTCCGCAACCGTGATCGTCAAAATCCATCTGGTGTGTTAGCGATATGCAATCCTGCTTTTCTGGCTTACATTGGAGGTCTAGGTAAGTGAAGTTTATGTTATATAAATTTGTTAGTCTAGATGGCTGTTTTCATAAACCATACCATATCTAGCTTGAATCTGTTTTATTCATACACAGGTACGACTATCCATTTCAATGTGAATGTTTAAAATGATAAAAGTCATAAAACGAGTGCATCTCTTTGATTCACATAGAACTTTATACTTTTATATCATGAAGGAAACAAGAATGACTGGTGTTGTTTTGCAGCAATCCGAGAATTCCATTAAATCCATTATTTTGGCGAAAACTATATTATTTATTTTTAGAAACTAATTTTGTGTTTTGCCTCTTTAAATTTGGTATGGATTTGATATGGCGCATTTCGACATTTAGCGCCCAAACAGTTACTCCATTTACCGTAAAAATCCATAAAATTTGATCTCTTTTTAGGATTTTTTACCCACACAATAATCCCAGAAACCATTCGCTTCACCCAGCTGAATCGGAAGAACATGTACACAAAAATCTCTTCTTTGGCCATTGGCATTCATGGATCGTTGTTGTTTCTGTGCGAAAGAGAAAATGGATCCACAATTTATAAAGCTCGACTGCACAACCCTGTTCAAGACATACAAAAGTTAGCTGAAGGTATCAAAGGAAATCGAATTCGTCATCACAGTTGTTTGGTGTATTGCTATGGTGATTGTTCAGTGTATGTGTATCCAGTTGAGAAGAAGTACAACCCGAAATTCGCTGTCAGCACTTTCAAATCAAAAAAGGTGGTTGTTGAAAAGTTATCTCTCCTG
>JAUBWS010104598.1:0-10509 GCA_032270445.1 Darlingtonia californica | reverse complement strand
TCCTCTTTTTTTATCTTTATTTTCAGTTAGGTTAGAAAACTTGAAATTTGTTCTAGGTTCAGAGAACATGTGCAATTTGGACACGAAAAATTAAGGACGCGAATTTCACGGTACAGAGGGGCGATTCGGCGCTGCTTTTTAAAGTAACTTTTTCTGTAAAATATTCAACCACAAAACTGACTTTTGAAATCTCATTACACATCTTTTGAGAAAATTTCAGCGCCGTATCAATTTTTCTTTGGAAATTATTGGCAATGACTCAAAAACCAAATTTGTGCAGAGAAACCGTTAAAAACCTGAAGTTCGGAATTAGCCAAAATTATTTCTCGCCAATTTTTTTTCTGGATTCGCCAAAATGTCTCCCCTTTTTGGCACTATAGGGTTATCTACGTACTTGAAACACGGGGGGAGGGGGATTTGACTGAAAATAATCGTACCTGTAGTAAGGTACTTAATTTACCAAACCAAATGTTATTAGCCGATTACTGAAAATGATGTTATTTGACTGAAAATAATCGTACCTGTAGTAAGGTACTTAATTTACCAAACCAAATCTTTCCAAATCTATCTCAGCAAGAAATCCCTATCAATTTTTGCAAGAAAACCTTGAAAAATACCTTGATGGTGCCTTAGGCAGTTAAATTTTCGCGAACGTTTGTAAGTACTAGTAAAAAGCTTTTTCAGAATAACAATCTAAGACTTTGTAGATCCACTGAATATAAACGTTTCGCGAAAATTTATATCCCTAAGGTACAAATGTTGGAGAAATTCGCCAAATTCACGACACATAAGTACTACTTTGTCAGAATATTTTTCGCGAATCAAACCATTCGTGAAATTGTGCTAATTTCGCGAAGTCAAGCAATAGAAATTGTTTCTTGAACATTTTTTGATTTTTTTTGTTTCGAAGTACTAGTAACGATCCATTTAATCCCTTCTTAAGACTATAAGAATGAGATATAAACTACTACAAACAACAATTTTGTCAAGATCTATCAAATTTCGCAAACTAAAAAAAAAAAAAAAATCACGGGAATTTAATATCGCGAATTGAAGATCCATTCGCGAAATTTTCTGACATTGAAGTATTTTCAATTTTGCTAGATTAAATGTGTTTTTCTGAATCGAAATTGTTTCGATTATAACTCGTCTTAAATTATTTAGCTTCAAAATGCATTTTTTATGATTATATCCAAGAAGATCTAAGGGCCCTGACCTTAAGGCCTCAGGCCTCTTGTTATTTTTATTTCCGCCCGACCGACCCACTATCGTACCAGGTTTCGCCCGTAAAACAATTTATCAATTTGGTCTCGCCTTACAGAGAAATTTTGAAACAGTTTGCGTTTCCTGGAATAGCAAGGGCATTTGCATTGTACGTTGCTATAATTTTCCGAAATATCTGGTGGTTTCAGGACGGAGCCCCAGTCCATAAATCACGTGAAATCCGTCAACTACTGACAAGAACGTTTGAAAATCGCGTGCTTTCTCTCCCTTGTGCCATATGGTCAGCCAGATCTCCCGATGTGAGTCCTATGAAATTTTTCCTTGAATCTTAAGCAAAAAGTCTTTAGTACGCCAACGCCGAAGTTGGCAGAATTAAGATGAAGGATCGTTGATCAGGTAAATTCAATCAGACAGAATCCTACAATTATCAGGAATGCTTTCACTGCCATGAGCGTACCAATCTTTGTATCTAAAGAAATGGCTCACATTCTTCTGATTTTCAAACTGTTAAGTTGGAAGGTATGAAATGGTCTACATCAGTTCTAGAAAGGCCAATTCTTCAGTCGCTGTGCCTAGCGCAGCTACGAGTGGCGCCAGTCAAGAGGTGGAGTACAACCTGCTTGTTTGCTGTCCAAATTTAACTGTAGAGTGCGCTGATTGGTTAAAAAATATCTAAATGATTTAAAATCAAAATAAACATCATGGGGACACGCACTAAACAAATTGTTTCTAACCCACTGACTTTTACATTTTGTTTCCATACCCGTGAAGTGAAAAGTACGAAATGGCGAAAAGCATTATCAAATTATTTAAAAGATTATGATAAATTGTGCGTTATACCTACTACATTTGAGAAAAGTCTCATTTATCAACTGCTGTCTTTTGCATTCTAACACATCAAAGAAGAACCTTGTAATCATGTTGTGGTCGTTTTATCATCTTACCTATCACTTATTTCTGACCAAGTTAAATCAGCAAACAATTCTGATTTTGACCTTAAAAGTTTTTCATTAGACATTAAAATGTTTTCTCGCATTTCATCTGGTGAATACAATTTAATTTTTATACTCCCAAGTATTGGCTGGAAAACAAGAAATAGAGAGATATGCTTTCAAATAAATCTTTTCCAGCAATCTTGTTTGCAATGTTATTGACGAAGACCATAATGTTTGCTGGGGTGCAAAAGATGTTGAAAAGCCATTTCGTCAGATATTCTGTGAACTTTCCATCACTAAATTTGTTGCACGTGAAAATATCCCTTGTTTGTGTTTATCTGCTAAGTGGATGAAAAATTTAACCGACCTTATTAAACATTCCTGTAGTCTTTATTCCAGTCTTCCTTTAAATAATATCATCGTATACAGACAGATCTAACATAAAACTCTCCATTGTACAAATGAAGAATACATTTTTTACATCGTTGGATTGGATTCTTGAATTATTGCTTGCCGAAACATTTTCTTCACCTCGTTTTTTAATCTACTGCCGTTCAGTTTTTCTTTTTGGATGACTATATGTAAAGTTGTTGAAATCCCTTACATCAAAAATGTTGAAACTGTGAAGTCTCTAATTGGTATGTACTATTGCATGGCTTTTGACCAAAGAAAAAAGCTATTTTAGATTCAATGTCATTACCAAATTCTAATTTAAGACTAGTCATTGCTACTAGTTCTCTTGGTTGTGGTGTCAATACAGAACCATCATCAATATGCTGAAAACTCTTAAACCTGAGGAAAAAGAAGATTGAAAAAGCTACGTCAAAAAGTTGTGCTACTCATACAACTGTCCACAAATCTACTGGATACTCCCCTCACTTTCTCGTGTTTGGGCGTAAAGGAAGGATTCCAATTGATGTGATTATGCATAATGAAAGTATTCCCCTAAAAGGCAAACAAACAAAAGTTGTGTCTGGTGGAAGAAATCGTTTAAAGAAGCTATCAAAAATGCACAACATTATGATATGAAGTAAAGAAGGAACAAAACAGAAGTATGACAAGGCGTGTTTAGGCGATGATTCAATGATTGGTGACCAAGTATTGGTTCAGAATCTGTCCGAAAGAGGAGGAACCAGCAAGTTGAGTTCCTATTTTAAGGACAAAGTCTACGTAGTAATAAAGATATTGGATGACTTTCCCGTGTTTGAAGTCAAAGAAAAGAATGGCCTTAAAAATAAGAAATTACACAGGAAAAACTTTGTGGAAGTGTGACCATTTTGTTGAAATAGATAATACAAAACAAAGCAGTCCCCTGATCAAGGAAGTAAGACACGCGAAAATCCAAGGTGTTAATGAAAGCAATGAATCTGAATTTGAAGGTGATAATGAAATTAACTGGCCTACAATGCTTTCTGTTTTGATGGAGGGAGGAGGAATAGAGAAGATTCCAGTTGAAACTTGCAAAATGAAATTTTATTTGGGAAAATATCTCCTGTTAATGTATCCTGTTAACATCCACTTGATCCAAGCATGCCGTTTATCCAGTATCCATTGGTAGCCCAGGCGTGTGGTAGAATGTTGACGTCCCAACACAAGGCAACGAGTTCTCTCGACATGGTAAGTTGTGCAGACGTGAGGTGTACCTTTGGGAGCGGTGAGGTGTATCATTGTTCCTTCTTCTTTATCCATCAGGTAGGGCAAGGTTTTGTTGACCAGTTTGAAACGAGAAAGAGTAATAAGTTCATTAATCAACAGCTTTAACACATAACAACAACAGCTGAAAAGTAATGTACAACAATGCTCGGTTCAGTAGGGGGTTTTGTAACATAAGAAGGGACACCTCGTTGGTCATATGTTAAGAATCTCTTTGGTTTCCGCTGCCGCAATGACCTTGATAGCATCCCTTCGAAATCGTCATATTCGACTGCATCCTCATTCAATCTTTCATATCGTATTTGTACATCTTCATCATTATTGAATTAATCATCCTCAAACGTCTGACCCATTTTCGTCAGGAGAGAAGGGGACTTCTTCCCTTCTCGTACTTGTTGTTACTTTTAAAACTTTACATTTATGGTAAGTGCAAGAAGATCAGCAAAACTACGTTACACTCGTAAAAGAAGATTTGGTAATAAAAATGTAAACCCAACAACAACAACGGAACTAGAAGACCTTAACGCTAACAACCCAACTGTTGATGAACCACAAAATATGGACACCAGTGAACCATATGTCAATGAGTCTCAAAATGAAGACTTGCCTGTTGATGAGGATGTTAATAAGAGTTTTAACTTTATCTCCATTAGTTGTATTTTTGGTTAAAATTTGGGAACTTATGAATAAACCATGCGCAATGTGTAACCATCATGGGACACGTTCGTTAGATAGTGACCCAATAAAACCCAATAAAAGGACTGTCGCAATCAATCATCGTCAATTCTGTGGAAAAACTCAGAAAATATTTTCCAGTAAAAGGGTTTACTCTAAAAATGACGTGTCACTTTGATATCAACTTAGACTTGGATATTCTTCAATTTTTCTCGCCATATAAACATGCCAGCACCATTTACGAAATGGACACGAAAAGATTCTGAATTTAATCCACCCGTTCTATGTCCAGGTAGCTGAAGAAAGCGTGAGCAAAGCTGTTTCAAACCTTTCCACTGGTGCTGCTGGTGAACCTACTGATATTGTCACCTCTTTTGACGGGTCATGGCAACGGCGAGGATGCGTCCCTCAATGGTCTAGTATACTGTAAGCAAAGCTGCCTCAAACCTTTCCACGTGTGCTACTGGTGAACCTACTGATGTTGTCAGCTCGTTTGACGGGTCATGGCAACGGCGAGGATGCGTCCCTCAATGGTCTAGTATACTGTAGGCAAAGCTGCCTCAAACCTTTCCACGTGTGCTGCTGGTGAGCCTACAGATATTGTCACCTCGTTTGACGGGTCATGGCAACGGCGAGGATTCGCCCCTCAATGGTCAAATATACTGTAAGCAAAGCTGCGTCAAGCCTTTCCACGTGTGCTGCTGGTGAACCTACTGATATTGTCACCTCGTTTGACGGGTCATGGCAACAAAGAGGATATGCGTCCCTCAATGGTCTAGTATACCGTAAGCAAAGCTGCCTCAAACCTTTCCACGTGTGCTGCTGGTGAACCTACTGATGTTGTCACCTCGTTTGACGGGTCATGGCAACGGCGAGGATGCGTCCCTCAATGGTCTAGTATACTGTAGTGAAAGAACTAAAGAGAAAATAATGGACATCGAAATCAAAACAAAGAAATGTAGGTCCTGTGTATTTTTGGGGAAGAAGAAGTACTCTCCAAATTATAAAACATGGAAAGAAAGCCAGGGTTGCAATATTAACCACTCAGGATCTGCATCGTCAATGGAGACAAGTGTAGTGGTCAATATTTCCAAGCGTTCAATTGAGAAGAGGAATCTACGTTATTCAACTTTCATTGGTGATTGTGATTCAACTTCTTATCCCACAGTGGTTGAGCTAGATCCATACAATGGTAAAGAAATACAAAAAGGTGAATGTATAGTCCGTGTGGAAAAGAGAGTTGGTACCAATCTCCGAAAAAAATCAACGAAAGAAAAAAGGTTATGTTTGGGAGAGGAAAGTTAACTGACGGTGCCATTATTTATATCCAAAATTGCTACAGGCTAGCAATCAGGCAAAACATTGACAATCTATACCAGATGAAGAAAAATGTTGGCGCAATATTGGGTCATTGCTCAAATATCAAACCAGATAGTGAACGTCACAAATGGAGCAATCGGTCCCCTGATTCCTGGTGCTCATTCTTGAACAATAAGAAATCAAAATCACAATATTCATTCAATCTCCCAGTGAACATCAACAACGAACCTGAAATAAAAGGACTTTTTGATTTTTTACGAGATGATACATTGCCCTAAAAAATTGAACGGCAAGACCAAGAATGTAAATGAGTCCTTTAATAATATTGTCTGGACGTGTTGCCCGAAGCGTGTCTACGTAGGCAGAAAAACTCTAGGAATTGGTATGAATTCTGCAATTATTGAATTTAATGAAGGAAAAACTGGAATTGAGAAGGTTATGGAAAAATCAGGACTTGTAGTAGGACATTTACAATCTTTGCAAAATGCAACAGTGTTGAAACAGCACACTCTCACTATTCTCAGGAAATCTTCGTTAAAGGTCAAAAGAAAACGTGAGATTTTACGTGCTGTCAAAAAAAACTGGTAAAAAAAAAACCGGGGGCAAAGTTTCTGAAGCTGGGGGCTTTTGAAATACTTTGTTTATATCAGTTTCCTTATTCTAATACAGATTACTCAGTATATATACAATACTGTATGGTACATTGCTTGTTTTTACGTTACCTTATTTTCTATAAAAATGCTTATATTTTCAACTTCTGCGGTAAATAAAATTTGAACGGATTATGTGTTGGTCTTGAAAATTGAAGGCAATATTTATTATCAAGATGTACATGTGCCCTATAATTATCTTTGTTTCTAACTGATTAGTTGACATGTTAAAGAAACTTAAAATGTGTTGATTTTTTCCCAATTCATATACATCAATTTTGAAATCTCATAATTCAACAACACATCATCTGATTGACTAGAAATTTATAGGGCACATGAACAGACGCCTTATAAATACACAGTATTCATGGCCCCATTAACCGCAAAAAATTGCACTGGTCCGGGTTTGTTAATTACGCGCATAATAAATTTCAGTATAATTTTTTTTACATTTGTGATAATATCTCCCAAGATGATATTGAGTGATTTAGCCTATCTATACTGGAAAATTGATGACCAAGATCAACACCAACATATGTCCTGTGATGATGAGATATGTCAGTACTTCGACTTGCAACATTGTTCCACGTCGATCTGAGGAAGGGGATAACGCCTCGACACTGCCTCCTCAGTCGACATCGAACTTCGCAATGACCAACGACGAGTTAAGCTGTATATCAAAACATTACAAGCTGGACGTAGACGTCCAAATAAGGACCGAACATCCTTTTCCTACCATCTCGGAAAGTTACTACCAAACACCGCTGGAACGGAGAGTCGCTTCCAAGGACAGATATATATTCGAAAGTTATTATGAGCGAGACGAACAGCAGATGATAAAAGACATGTGTCTCTTACAGCGCATCTATAACGCGATCACCAGACGACCTGCCCCATTATGGATACCCAGATGGTCTCCTATAACTATATTAAGATAATGATCACAGCAAATGAGAAAAATCGAAAGTCCAAACATTAACATTCAATGTTTCAAGTGATGAAGACATCACTTATTCGTCCCCATCAGATTTTGAAATGTAATTTGAGTTTAATCGAATGGACCATATCACCTAGCACCCAAGCCTATCTTACAGAACTATTCGAGACTTCAGTGGTTGCGTGGTAATTGTGGAAAATGCTCTGCGAAAACTTAACAGTTAATCTCTGACGATCGCTAATAACACTATTGACACTTAATTAAGCAAATTCCACTGGCACATTTAAAACGCTCAATGGACACTTTATTTGAGAAGGGCGTCGATTACAAAAGCAGTATTTTAATATTGATATTTCAATTACTAGAATATATTTTTCATAAATAGTTCTGCCATGACAATTTTGGGGGGATGATAAAAAGGTTGTATAAAATGCTGACGTACGTTCTCGAGTTGTCACGAACGCAACTTATTTGGGTATGTGTGCTTAGTTTTTGAGGTTCAGCCAACTTGGTGGAAGTATCTCCCTTCTAACTTGTTATTTCTAGTCTCCTTGTATTTTCTCCACCGTGCACGAGCCCTTAGTCCAAAAGCTCACATGAGGATTTACAAGTAGAGACTCTTTGGGATTCGATTTGTCACGCAGACCTTAAGTATCTTTAGTAATTCGTTATTGTTAAGAAAATCTTGGTTTTATGTCATGATTGTGATTCATTGATTAGACAGAATATTAGTCGTTTCTCTAGAACTCTATGTTCACCCAAAATCATGTTTTTCTCTATTTGAGTTGGAATTACTTAGGTTTAGGTTTGTCACATTTGAAATTCACAGTATTATATCAATTAAAGTTAAACTAAGGTGTTTGTGAACATTCTAAAGTTGTATTGGAAATTATATCCTCAACAAATCTTATATTGGAACAATTATTTATTAAATAGATTTGTGGCATGTGTAACAATTCACTTCATGACTATTTCATTCTGAAACCAGGTGCTATCATGCACCAAGACTATCCATGACTATTTCATTTTGACACCAGGTTCTATCATGCACCAAGACTATACTCGCCACCCATAAGTATAGCTGTACTTGGATTGCTATAGTTTAGACTTAGTTATATAGTGATTTATGATTCCATCTGTGGAACTAAGGAGTCGAGATAAGACAGGGTATTTGGTAAATTGCCCTGTAAAACTACCTGGAGGCTCTGAACCATTCATTAGAAAATTTATGCTCCGCATCTCTCTCTCCAGGCCGAGATCGAGACTTTCGCGACAGATGGTACATAAATAAAGTTCAAAAATCTTGATGAAGTTTTGTGTGAGCAAAACAGATAATATGATTGAAAACATTGTCAAACATACAACTCATAATATTCAACCTCTGATTGAACAGTTTTCCAATTCATTGGAAGGAGAAAGACTATATGCTTATGTCAAATTGTTTGATAAAGTTTACATTGAAGTTTTCATTGGTATTATTTACCTACATGCAGCATTCCGATTGAATCTACTCGATAGGGAACTAACTTGGAGTCATGAAATCTCTAATGATATATTTGGTGCAATAATGTCTCCGAATAGGTTCAAATTCATTTGTCGAGTTATCACCTTTGACGACAAAGATACAAGAACTGATCCATGGAAGACTGATTAATTTGCTTCTAGAGATGTATATTCGAAATGATGAATATATTGAACGCGAAAATGAGGTATCCATCTCCTTTACTTGCCATTGATGAGACACTGTACCCATATCGAGGTCAAAACGGAACAACCCTAACAAACCGGCCAAGTACGGGTTATTGTACCGAAGCCTTTCTAATTCAGAGACACCGTACACATACTTTAGCTTGGCATACGCAGGTAAGCCAAATGTTTTTGAAGGAGATGCAGCAAAGTATTACGTCAAAGGGACAGACGAATACTCTAAGTATCTTATCAACAACCTTTCAAAACATTGCAGAATATAAGGCGTGAATTTATCAATGGATCGGTACTTTACATCAGTTACTTCAGCATCATGGGCTTTGACAAAAGTGATCACGATTGTTGGTACAATAAAACATGACCCCAAAGGCATACCAAAGGAACTAAAGACTGTTTCAGATAGAGAAGTGAGATCCGTGATGCACATTTACCACTCAAAGGAAAACATAATGCTAGCTTCATACATTGATAAAGAGAAATCTTGGTAAAAAAACGTAATCATCCTGTCTACTATGCATGACAATCTGAAAGTCACAGAGGATCAAAGAAAGAAACCGAGCGTTCACACGATGTATGATCACACAAAATGGGTGTCGATGTTGTTGATCTAGTGTCTACAACGCATTCAACAAGAATAAAGTCAAGAAGATGGCCGCTGAATGCATTTGCTTTTATTCTTGACACTTTCAGAAAAAATGCGAAAACAATCTTGAACGACAATGGAATCTAATTGAGTAAATTTGAAATGACGTACAATGTTTGTAAAGTATTAGTTCTCCCCCAAATACAGAGAAGATATGAGAATTCTAGTGGCATAAGTATCACAATACTCAACAAGATGAGAAGAGTTCTGGGAATTCATGAAGTGATGGCGCGCTCTGAGCAGGAAAATGTTGCTGCCAAATCTGGTCGGTGCTTAAAATGTGTGGAAGCGATAGTTGGACGAGAATCTTACAAGACAGACAGAGAGAAACTGAACAATAAAACAAATGCTGTAAATGTCTTAAATTCATATGTAAGAAACATCAACAACAAGTAGAGTTCCATTGTAATGACTGCATAGAGTAGAGATGTGGTAGTGACAATTATATACTGTAGCATGTGCATATAATGTTTCTTAGTGTTCTTATAAATAAGGGGCATCCATAAAGTACGTATGCAGTTAGGGGGAGGGGGTCATGTGAAAAGCGTACAGGTGCGTACAAGGGGGAGGGGGTTGACGTTAATGAGTACGTACGCAGTAAGACTGTCTTTTTGCAATTTTTTGCAATTAAATTATATAACGAAAAATTAATTTAAACTATTTTCCATTTAATTAAAATACTTTTACTTTTGTATTATTTATTTCTCTGTTAGTTAATCTGTTTTTTTACTATGAGACAGACAGCAGGCACTGACACAATTAAAG
>JAUBWS010104576.1:0-10512 GCA_032270445.1 Darlingtonia californica | reverse complement strand
TTTTTTCATTCATGTAATAGCACGAAAATGTCTTATTATTCAAAGTTCTTATTTAGAAAAGTAAATTTCTATTTTGCAAGAAGTACAAAATGAAAACAACAACAAGTCCAATCTTGTAAAATGGTAAAGCAGGAAAGCCCATAGATGAAAACTTAAACTTAAATATATCTCTTTGACTAATATCTACTAAACTTAAGATCTTTACAAAATTCAAGATCAACAAATCTACTGTGAACACAATACATCTCCACAGCCATTTAAGAAATAAAACTTCTTTCTAAAAGTGATTCGTAGTTGAAAAAAAGTGTTCTACAAGGTGTCCTAAAATTTTCAGCCTCTTGTAAAAATGTCATTAGCAATAGAATAAAAGACTTTTAGTTTTATCCTTTGTTTTGAGATGCAGTGCTTTTGATGAACTCTCATGACATTTTTTACAATAAGCTACATTTTTTTGGAACACCGCGGTATGTACATAAGCAAAATGAAAACAACATCAAAAGGACACAATCATATAATGACAAAATTTCGCATAATTGCGAAAAGTCGTTAGCACAATAACAAATTTGAAAATAACAAAAATATATATATAAATTTTGGTGTCGTGTTTTACACCGAAACATTTTTGACTTTACAAAAAATCCTTGAAGCAATTTTGAGATACGATTCCAATATTACGCCCTTACACGCCCACGGTTGTCTAGTATAGCCTTCTCGGCTTCGTTTTCAGGAGCAATTATGTGAATACCTCAGTTATTTCAATTATTTTTTTGTTCAGTCATGCCACGACTACGGAACCGAAATTAATATCTTTACTTTGTGATTATCAAATCTATTAGTGTGTTATTAACGTTTTAATTGTGTATTGTGATTTCTGTCAATTTATTAATGTGTCGTTTCGTTTTATGTTGTATTATATAGGTATTTAGTCTCTATACAGATCTTTTATTCAATTCTGGATTATTTTGAAGAAAAAAAATTCAATTTTTTTGTTGTAGCCTTGTCTTTAATACAGTAAAATGAACTTTTGAATTCATGAAGAAAAAATACAAACACAGAAAACGAGGACAAGGCTCTAAAGAAAATGATCTTCGTTAACTACCGTGGGAAATTCACGGAAGGTTACGCTCGTGCTTTATAAAATTGGTGCTCCTTGTATGGTTGTAATGACTCTTTGTAAACTAAAGACTCTCTTGCCTTCACTCAAATTAGCAGTGGAAAAGTTCATTAAAACTGGGGTTGTCCATATTCAAACTCGCTCATTTAAGACCTTATTCACCAATGCAAAAACACCTCAACAAATACAAACAATTGATTTGGATTATGAAGATGATAAAGTACTTAAATCGTCGTCAAGGGGAGAGGATCATTTACTGACTCTCGAAACTCTTTTTGTAAATTAGTTCAAACCGACCATTAATACAAAAGACGAATTCAGGAGCAAGACCCTCACGATTAAGTTTTAGTTGTTATCAGGCTGCTCCTGATCGCTTATCGGTCATTAATTGAATTATGTGCAATGCTGATTACAATTTCTGCTTTTTTTCGATTATATTATAATATCTAGACACATTTAAACAATAAGCACGAAGTCATTAACTTGAGGTAATTGATCGTTTAGAAATTTGATCAGATTTCTCTGACACATTTTCTTTGATAACATTCATTCTACTTCTTAAAGTTGTAAATATTTGACACATTTAAACAAAAAGCACGAAGTCATTAACTTTAGGTAATTTCTCATTAGAAATTTGATAATAGTTCTCAGACACATTTTCCGTAATCACAGCAGTTCTACTTCTTCATTTTTCATGGCTCAAAAGATAATAAAAGTGCTTTACATTGATATAAAGTTTATAAGAATATAATGGATACTTACTTAAATAATTTAAGTAATCTTTCTTGTGCCATTTTTCATACACACTGTATTATTTCAAGTTGAATTGTTATTGTAGTTTTAGGCAATTTTCTAAGAGCTCTGCTGCTCTACCATTTTATTTTATTAGTGCCGTTTTCCTATATCTATTGCGATGTTGAAATTGAAAGTTGGTTTTCTCACTTGGTTTTTTCTTAATTTACAAGCGTTCTACTGTGCAAGAGCTCACTGGTTCGATTCCCGTTCCTGTTATGTCAGTTGCTCTAACTTAAAAGCAGTTATCCTAACGTCTAGCTTGACTGACTTTTTGGAGACTTTACTCGACCGATTCGCTCTTCTGGACGCGAATTCGTTGTGATAGATGTCAGTCTGTGGACCCTCCTGGAAGCAACCTATAAGCCGTTAAATGGGTCTGGGTTAGTGAGACTATCCACAATAAATATCAGACTCTATCTTTAAGAAAACACAACTCCATGAGAGGAGAATTGCTTGAACTTTCAAACTAAATATCCAGCGAATGAGAGAAGAAGAATAACTGCGGAAAATGTTGTGTAAAAATTATCAAGCTCGGGAAACTCTGTATTTATCAAGGCACTTAAGCCTAAAGTAAAGATATCTACAGTATTAACAAATTATAATCTATATGTAAACTGTTAACATTTGTTTTGTGAAAAGTATTCAAAAGGGAACCTCATGTGCGAAAGTACAATCATTTATTTCATGAACTAGATGATTATGACTAAGAGACCCACTGGATGGAGTGTTCCAGAGAAAAGTCCACGGCAAAAAAAATTATTCATCTAAGCATTCTAAATAATTTTCAAACTGATATGATTTTTATACCAAACCAAAATGATAAAGAACAAAAAGGGTTATCTCATCACCGTTAAGCTGCATTATCAAACAAATCTTAGATACTAAAATGGTAATAAGATATTTTAGTTAAGATTCGGATACAGAAAATTTTAATGATCAATTAACAACTTTCACAATGACAACTTGGCAAAATTTGATGTGCGTAGTGTTTTTACAAAATTGATTTTATAAGAAACCTCTTATGTAAGAATTTCTACCAAATTTGAATAAGGGAATAAGGATTTAATAAAAGATTTTAAACGTAATTGGTCAAGGTCAAGGTGATAAATCATTGTTAAAACATCAAGCAATTAAAATCCAGATAAAATCCCTAATAGCTTTTGAAATATTCAAGATTTTAACCTTATCTCAGGCGGGCTTTTTTTAAACTTCCCACTGGCGATTTGGCCCACTGCCGAAAAAATGCTATAAAATCAGTTCTCGTGATTCAAAACTAATAAGACTTGGCAGAAATGATCTTTGGAAATGATCTTTGATGACGTCACGAAGACGTCATAAAAACGAATAAAATGACTACTGAAAATTTCAGGAGCGTAGCTTACGTGGAAAATAATGTATTTAAAGATGAATACAAGGGAGGGGCATCCCTTTTTATTTTCTCTAATTGACATAAGAACCATATAAGTTTGAAAGTTATTTCGAATAACGCAATAGTGAATACAATTTTCCGTGGATACTTTTCTGAAACAAACTGTATTTATCTGAAAGTCTCATGGGAACGCAAGAACATGAAAATATATTTAATATTTCAAAAGAAGCATCTGTTAGATTATTTCCGAAAAGACTTTATTGCATCTGTCATTTCAACTATCAAATCGAGGCAAAATCTGCATACTTCCTATTTTCTAAAAAGGTGTATTGCCTACTAAAAATTAAAATTTTACTTACAATGAAATCAGCAAAAATATTCTCGGCACAATCCTCATCTTACAATGATATTCCAAGGGCGGATCCAAGGGACTGGTAGTGCTGCGTTTACAGTACCTTGAAATTTTGTCAAGTAAACTTATTTTGATGTATAGAGTTTTTGAAGATAGTTTTCTTTTACTTGATCAATCGATAAAATATTTACACAGTTGTTTAATTTCTGAACTGTTAATCGTCGTTTCTGTGTTTTACTTGCCGTGTTGCCGTTTTCTTTTCGTTTCAGCAATTTACTCAGATCCGCCTCCCGCGCAACATACCGCATGCTCTGATGAGTTTAAAGGCCCATCTACACGCGGTTGTTGTAGAGAACAGCATCGTGTAAACAGAGTATACAGTACTTAGATGAAACATCCAGTAGTACCTCGGTTTTCCCAGGAGATTTTTCAGTAGCTTAGGGCATTGGACCTCCAAGCAAAGAGGAAAAAACGCAGTACTCTCCTGAGTTTCAAAAATTTCCATACGAATGTTATTACTTTCATGCACACAAAGCTTCAAGAAAAAACACTCACCAGCTCACCGCAGTAATGAACAAAGATGAGTTCTTTCAAAGAAAATTTATTTATTTTGGCGTAAACGAATTTTAAACGAAGAGAACTTCATCATTAATGACACTACGTCTATTGAGGACATACAACAACGATTCATTTTCGAAGACTACAGAAAGCAGATGATACACATTTTCAGATGAAATTCAAACTTTCAATAGAGTTGCTCTTTAGAATACAAAATCAACATGTCATTACTGTTCTTAGGATGTCAGTGGTATTTACTGTTTCTAAGATTTCAGTGCTCAATATTGTTTGTAAGATTCCAGTGAACATTTTTATTCATTACCACTCATCATAGCTTCATTTATTTGGTTGTGAACGTCTAGACCTTCTTCTCTTAAGATTGAGCATTGTATAGGCAGTAAATATATTTAATTTTTGAAAACTTTTTATCTTCTCATGAATCACGTCATCATTTTTAAAAGCCATTTTTGGTTCTACTACAACCACCTACAACACAACACGCCCACTTGGCTTTTTGATTGGCAACATGAATGTGGACATTGCATTTGATGAAAATCATTTTCATATCTATCTAGTTTCATCCACCAGTTCAGTGTTTCTGTTGCCTTTTTGATTTATACAAGTTTTTTATAAGCATGGTGAAGTTGTAAGACTTTCTAATCAAAACTTAGAATCTCTGTCTAAGAAAAAAGATTATAGCTACAATTTTATTTTTTGTCCTATTGACTATCCAATGAGAAAACAAATTCTAAAAATGAAATGAAATTAAGTTATTTTAGAAATAATCAGCTTTATGCTAGGCTTTATGCTAGGCTTTATGCTAGGCATTTCAAACGTTGTGTTTAGATAGTTTTGTTTTTGTTAGGTACAGGTATATGAATATAGTATTTGATATTTGATAGTTGTATCATTTGTATTATTTAGCTCTGTAAACGATTCTCTTTACGAGCGGTCAAAATTGTTTAGTCGCGTGGGCTATGCGGTAATTCTAATGTCATTTTGAGAAAAACGTAGTACCTCCAAAAGATCCTGCGTCCGCGCCTGTATTCTCTGTAACACTGTGTAATTGACAAACTGACAGAGAATTCCCTATAAATACCTTTACTTTCATGACTTAAATAACAATGAGTATTGTGATTTCAATCATGGCATTGTGGTAACTAACGATACATTTAAAAAAACAGTGGCGTAGCCAGAGGTAAGTCACGCTTACAGCAGAGAAAAATGGCATTAAAGTCATTAAAATGTTATCATGTAAGAGGTTGATCAAAAGAAAATGACATTTGATGACTTTAACCCTATTCCCGCATATGAACTATTTTTATAACTTTTAAACTAGTTACAATAACTCAACGAAATTTTGAATATGTTAACAATATTTAGTTGGGAATATTTTGCCAAAGTTCTAATTGCTGACGTCAGCCAATCTTGAGGTATTGGCCATTGGTCAAAACCACCTACACTATTTTTTACCTCCAAATAGCTACACCATGGTAAGTATATTGTCAAATAACATTTTAACGAGAACTGCAAATGTTTTCATATTTTGTCAGTCAATTTATATATAAATTTGCAAAAATTTGACAAAGTTCCAAAACATTTGACATGATGACATCACTATGACGATACCCTAACGATAAAACGATATAATTACAACCCCTTCAACGATTCCCCAACCATAAAACAATACAAATACAACCGCTAAAAGATACCCCGATCCCAACCATAAGACTATATAATTACAACCTCTTAAACGATACCCCAACCATAAAACTATAATTACACCCCATGATCCTTGACCTGTAGATTCACTAAAACAAGACGTTCACATTTTACTAAACAAGACCTCTACAATTAAAACGGGAACTTTCCAACAAAAATACAAGACCTTGCGATTTGAGCCTCTTAAATTATAACAAGACTTCAGGTTCAAGCAAACTTCCTGTAGGTTTTTCCAGGAGTTCTTGGTAAATTGTGATACTGTATTACTAATCTTCCCAACTACATCAAATAATGATAGTGCTTTCTAATTAATTAAACACCACCTCAAAAAAGTCCAACGCCATTTCGCGATTGGATTCCGCCCTATGCGTCTCAGCGCAATGCAACGACTTCCAAGTTCGATCGACGTTCGAATTTCCTATGGCGATTTTTAAACAAATAGCCATTTTTCGGGCTAGACTTTAGAATAATCCCGTAGAATTTTTTTTCAAATTAAGTGGCTTCGTGGCTTTGCAGTGTGATACCATTCCAATGCGCTTTACTGGCTCATTATAGTGTTGCACTCCAATTTAACGTAATACCACGATATGTATTCACCCAGTTCGTGTAGTTGCCAATTTGGTGTAGCTAACGAATTTTCCGGTATTTATTTTCTTACCCGGAACCGTATTGTATTGTTTTTTCGTTTTTTTTTTATTAACTCAACAACTCAATAAAGCAATATTTCGGAGGCTTTGACTCCTTTTTTCAAACTATAATCACATTCAACTATAATCCCGGCACGCCATACAACAAATGTGTCAATTCATCAAGGATAACAGCCAACAAACTTGCAATTTATTGAAATGCCATTCAATCAACAACAGGATCTGTTCAGTTCTGTTACTTCTGGTTACTTAGTGATTACTTCTCGTTACTTCTCGTTACTTCTCGTTACTTGTGGTTACTTGTGGTTACTTGTGGTTACTTCTTGCTCCATCTTTTAGTAAGAACGGGTGAGAAGCTGATCTTCGTCCGGATAACGCTCGCTGCCACTGAAATGTGGGCTTTTTTCTGCCACCATTTCCGCCATTCTCTTGTAAAAGACTTGGCACTCACGAGACATCGCACCGTTTGTTGCAAACACAAGAGAAGTGAATGTGCCATTCTCAATTTGAAGCACCCGCTCGTTGTATTGGCGCTTCTTTTCCTTTTCATTGCTCTCAAAGCATCTCTTCAGTTCTAATCACCTGTACCTCTGAGCGTGTACGTTGAAAACCCTTATGTCAAAGAATACTCTTTGGTCAGGTGTCCAGAAACCGAGAGCGCTTATATTGAGGCGTGCTTTTGGTCTGGTGTTGGCAGTCTGTTCGTTAAGAACTTCCCCTTTGACTTCCACGAGTGGTGATTCCGTTCTCACAGAGCTCGTTATGGTGTAACGTCACCATACCACCTTTCTTGCAGGAAAGGGCATGGTCAAGGTTGAACTTTTCCCCACAAACACATCTGTTGGCAGCCGTTCAAAGTTCCAGTTGTAGCGTATCGGTATGGCGTCCCAGAATTGCTGTTTGTGGAGGTCGTATCCCCATTCCTTCAAAGGAAAGGTTGTCAGCCAGTTTGAGACGCCACACTCTACGTTGGCATCGCTTTGTCGCTTTTCAGCGATCATCATTTCGGCCCGGAGACTGTCAAGTCGAGTCTGGTGCCTTTGTTTTCGTTTGGACTGAATCTGGTACTTCCTCTAAATTCTTCAGACCGATTATTCCGGGCTCCGACTTGCACCGTTTTCCGCAACGCTCGTAATTGAAAATATGTTGGTTTGCCGCTTCCATGCTCTTCTCTGTAAACTTTATCGAAGATGTAATTTTTTAGCAAGAAAATTTCACGTATATTGCTATTTTTCGCCTTAGAAATATTCTTTTCCAGTACAATTTTTGTTACTTACAAGACATCATTGAAGCCGTTGCATTTACCAGTTATCGTATTTTTTCCGTCGAAGGCCCTATCACCCGCCAAAGAATTGTTTGTGTATTGGGGGTTTATATAGAAGTATATAAATGACATATGACGTCATCTAATTTTTCTTTAGATTTTGCTATCTAGAATGCGTGCATCAGGTATTCATATTATTCTTTCGCCAGCTGCTGCCTATTCAGTCTTATAATTATTTTTGTTTCCGTACGAGTCTCGCATTTCCCAGATTTGTTGGATTGGCACTATCTACCTGATTTTACAGTTTTTGCTATACTTATCCAGGCTATTAGGCTTGAAATCAGAATCCTAGTCAAGTAGAACTTTTTTTCCTGGTTAGGGTTTGGGTTCCTTCTAAGTAAAATAAGAAATTAAGTAGAAATGTAAAAGAATAAAGAAAATTGTTTTCTTGGCTAACCTTTATTGGTCAGGATTACCAATTTTTAAAAACATTCGCAAAGGGGTAAGTGTTTTGATAGCGTGCAAAACACGCTATTCGAGGCACCAGCCCGTCACACCTTTTAGCCAAATCCTGTTAACTCGTTTTTGTGACTGGTTAGGGCTTGGGTTCCTTCTCAAAAACTAACAAAAGAAGTACAAATGTAAAAAAATAAATAAATTTATCATTATTTTAAATTTTTTGGCTAGCTTTTACTGGTTAGGATTGCCAATTTCTAAAAACACTCGCAAAGGGCTAAGTGGTTTGGATAGCATGCAAAGCACGCTATTCGAGACACGAGCCCGTCACACCTTTTAACCAACCAAACTCTGTTCACTCATTTTTGTGACTGGTTACTTAGGTTTCTTCTCAAAAAAAAATAAAAAACAAGTAGAAATATAAAAATATAAATTGAATCGTTTTCTTGGATAGCCTTTATTGATCAGGATTACCAATTCACCCGGAACTTACTCAGAAGTATACAATTTAGCCACAACCCATTATGACATATCAGAGGGGATAAACGAATAGTGTATCATTTATGTTTGCAAAACTAGCTATATATACTATGTATAATTTGCCTGTGTCTCTTTATAATCTGATGACGTCACCACAGGTATTATGTTACATTTTGCTTTCTTTTATCACGGACTAGGTGTGTGCAAAGTTTCAGATTCGCTTGGTGATATTTAGCCCGTTCCATTCGCAAACAATTTAAACACATTTGCATGAAAACGAGTTAAACAAAACAAATCACGTCCCGAGGTGATTGATTTTGCTTGTCTTTTTTCCGCTCCGCTTACGTTTTTTCGGTTGTCATATTCGTTTTGCCTCGTTTTCGCGTAAACACTTTTATTTTGTTTACGAATAGAACGGGCTGATTATTACGATTATTACCTGTCGTTATGTGGTTTTTTTTGGTTTTGCAGATTAATATTATCATTTTTCGTTATGTGGCTTATAAGTTTCGTAGGCTGTTTATCCTTCCGTTTTTTTGGCTTATAAGTTTGCAGACTGATATTAATATCATATTTTCTTATTGGCTTATAATTTTTCCTAAACTGTTTATCATATTCCTTTTTGTTTATATAATTTTCCGTGTTTTAGTAAGAAAGTTTCGTAGGCATCATATATATAAAATCCTTCATTTTTAGATGTCTTAAATAGTTTTGTTCTTTGTTTCTAGATGTGTTGTTAGCCCAAATTTTTTAATATGCAAAATTTTCCTTTTTTTAAAAATTCAAAGGCAAAATATCTGACTCCCAAATCTTTGTAAACAAAAGAGTTTCTAAATCTATACTACAGACCATAAAAGCGAAAGCGAGGCCACGACATCGAAAAACAAAGGAACGAAAACCACGAACTCGATGTTTCGTGAATTAGTAACCTAATCCCCCCCTCCCCCTCCCTCCGATAAAGAAGCCACGAAGCCACTACTCAGCGAATTTCAATTTTTCTGGGGTTATTCCAAAGTCGCTACATTTTGCGTTCAGAAGTGAACGAACGAGCTACATACTATACAGTGCTAACGTATCTACGTTTATCTACCAACATCTTATACTAGTAAGAGTAATTGGTACCTACATCTGCTATAATGTTGTTTAATCCTCTCGTATTAGTCTGTCTCATCCGAGGTCTTTTATATCGTTTCAAGCTTCAATTTCTCTCTATTCTAGCCTTTGCCCACGCAAAGGTATCAAGTTTTGTCCTAATCCTCTATATTATCACATTTAGGCTTTTCTCTTTCACATTGTAATTTCTAACAATCACCGTTATACAACGGTGAGACACTAATAGCTTCATACCACCCTCTCTTTTTACATTTAGGCCCTTATACTAAATATTAGCTGCAGCAAACTAACTATTTTTGACATTAAACTGCCACAACGGTCTGCACACATACACAATCCTCTAGGGAACTTGGCAAAGGCCTTTAGCCATCAGAAACAGAACATAGTTCATAGGAGTTTCCCCTGATGAAGACCTATAGAACTTTGTATGAATTTCTATTGTATTTATGCGCAGCATAAGATGGTTAGTTTTATTATCTAACACCACCTCCTGTTAATGTCGCATAGTAGAACCATGTTTTATAGTAAAAACTCATTCATAAATTTTCTTTTCTTTACTTAAAATACCTTATCGGACAAAACAAAGTCGGACAAAATTTTAGTCGGACGAAATTATTAGTCGGACTTAATTTTAGTCACTTT
>JAUBWS010104543.1:0-10514 GCA_032270445.1 Darlingtonia californica | reverse complement strand
ATCTAAAGACGACGACGACGTTACTTTCCTGGTCAAAGTAAGGAAAATGCTAGTCAGGATACCTTCCTCTTCGTCTGTCAGCGCTACTGATTTTTGAATCCTGTATTTTTTTCGCCCGTGCCTTATAATCTGATATGTCTCGACGCACTTCCCAATCAGCATATCAAAGGGATCAGAGCTCGGTATCTTGGCTAGGACAACGCATGCGCCTGTCACTACTATTAATAGGGCGAAAATCATTATGGGGCGGAAAAATCAAGGGCGAACATATGCAACAGGAGAACGCAGACTGTTACCCCGACGAAACTAAAGATCATCACGGCTCTCGGCCGGGTGATCAATAATCAAAACAGTATCCATATTTACCATTTACTTTCCAAATTGTAAATAAATTTAGACCCTATATTCTATGTGCTCTCCTCTTCCTTTTAACCGTTTTATCTTAGATGCTCAAGTATACTGTAAATGAGCTTGATGGCAATATCTTAAAACTTTTTACAGGCTCTTTTCATTATTGAACTTGTAAATTGTTATACTTACTGATCATATGACGAAAGATATACTACTACTGCTAGAAATAAAATTACTACCACTAGCAACTTAAAAATGCAAACGCTAACAATTTACTGCGGGGTCGGTCAGTCGGTCGGTCGGTCGGTCGGTCGGATAGTCAGTCGGATAGTCAGTTTGTTAGTCAGTCATCCAATACATCTACTCAATACTAGAGGACTTTCATTCGGCGTTTTCAATAATCTTTGCATTAGTATAAGAAAACTAATAATCTAAAAGTAAGTCCACTCATAAACCTATATCAAAGCCGGTTTTTTATTAGCAAAATTTTTGTACAAAATGGTAAATTTTTCAAACCACCATTGGCTAGCCACTTTTAACTATGCACTTTTATTGTATTCAATCGGAAAATTCAATTCAATGAAGAAACAATGAACAAAAATCTCTATGAAGCGACTGGTATACACCCAAAAAATATTTCATTCCTGTTTCCAGACTTTCTGTCTATATTAGGGAAATGTCTGTTTAAAGATGTAACTGCTTGCAATGGGTTACATAACTTTAGGTTAATTCTAGTTCATCGAGAGAGGAGATTTCAAATAAATTTTTTCAACAAATGACACATACATACATCTATGAAATCACTTATGTTTTGCTTATTTTAGCGTTTTATTCCACCATTAAGATAATATTTAACCCATTTCAGTTAGGTCTTGATAATACACACATTTATCTCTTCAACCATTAATTTTTTTAGAAATTCTTTAGCAATATGATTGAAAATTTGGTCCGAAGGTTGGGTAGAAATACTGAAGTCAGTAAAAACATCCCGTGCAGTCAGTACTTAAAAATTAAAACTATAATGACCAATCTTATTAACAGTTAACACCTTCACTGTCAACGACGAGTATACTCTTCACATGAGGGTCAAAATACCGAACCAACTTCAATCAGCCATAACTTCTGAACGAAAATGTCATTTTTGGCATCTATGGGAAATTTGCTGTCGATTTGCATACTCGTATGTTAATTTTAGAGCAATGTAAGCCAGTAACAGTCGTTGAAACTTTCAAAAAATTGAATTTTTCAAAATGCATTTCTTGTAATTTTTGCAAACAGCGTGGCAGTGAACGTTAACACGTTAAGGGGTAATCTTACTTCGCTAATCAGATTCATATAAAAAGAAAGATGGCGAAGAAAAGGTTGTGTAACAATATACTAATTTTCTTACATAGATTCACCTAGTGTTATACAATATACTTCATTCGATTATCGTATAATGATATATTATTATCTTGATTGTTTACCTTTTATTATTCTTACTTCATTTTATATTTTGTTTTGATAAATTTAAAAATTTATGATCAGATATTGCTCTCAAAAATTACCCAATAGTCAGCCATCAATTGAATATGGGTCTTTTAGAGAAAAAATACAATTTGGGTCAAAAATGTGAAGTTATCTCATGTAAATATAATAGTGGAAGTTTTTGTTGCAACGTTACCACCCGTAAAATGTGCTTGCACTTTCTGTATTATTAAGGTAAGTAAGTTAAATTATGTTGTAGTGTTAGCATTTCAAGCACATGCTCTTTATACGAAAAATTGTTCTCTTAAAGTTGTTCTAATAAATGGTCTAAAAAGTATTCTAGGTAAGGCTTGTAATGGTCTAAGCAATTCACTGGCAAAGGCTTGTGTATAAATTTTTTCAAATGCCTTTTTCTCGAAAACGACTTAAACAATTTTCATACACGACATCTTTAGAAGAAACAAGTCAATGGACCACAAATTTTGCAATTTGCTTCTTCTATTCAAGGGTTTTCATTTGACAGATGAGATTTTAAAATCTCGCTTTATTTGAGAAACTAGTGGTGCATGAATATCTAATTAGATGCCAGTTTTTCTTCCATTGTCATTTAAACTTAACAGCAGCACGAATAATGAAATACAACCCAAAATCTATGGAAAAAGTAAAAATTCTACCACGAAAAATCAATTTAAGCGGAAAATTGTCCTCATATTAAGTTTGAATTACGTGTTTCAAAAAAAGGTAAGATTTAGGGTATTTTGCAGCTCACTGAGCTCATTGATTATTCATGACATCCAAATTTGACTGAATCGGCAAAACATTTTCCCTCGCTACAAGTCTAGTATACAATAGTATAAGTGATTTAGAATTTAAACTGGTGTACTACCTTAAATGAAATGTTTATAGATTTTTTACTGATATTATCATAATTAAGTTAACATTTTTCACGATTATGATATTGTTTGACACATAGAACTTTTTTTCTTTGCTCAGTCATTTTCAGATGTTCAATGTCATCAATATTATGAGTAAATATGGTCCAATTTTGAGGTAATGTGATTTTGTACAAAAGATATGAAATACGAAAAAAATTTTGATCAATTCTTTAAGCAATCAATCTAGAGCGGAGGGGGTAATTAATCTTACTTCTCTAATCCAACAAGGAAAAGGATTAACATTGTGTGGCAAAATATACGTGTTTACATTTATAACGCAGAGCATACAAAATAACGCAATATATTTCATTCCATTATTCCCTATACTCTATATATTATATTATCATCTATATTTTTACCTATTATTTATTTCTTATTCTATTTTCAATTTTTCTACAATGACTTTATTAAATCATGATACAATATGGCTCTCAAGGACTATCCTATAACTTTTAGGGCTGAATGAAATAAAAATCGATTATAAATTACAATTAGGATGGGTCTGAGGTGTGAATTCACCTGTAACTATAATAATGTAATATTTTTTATTTCATCGATCATTCTAGCGAGAGTTCACAAGACAAAGGACATAACTGTAAAATTTGCATATTCTTACTATATTCTTGAGGTAAATTTAATTATATTTAATGTCAGGAATTAGAATTTTGTTAGAAAAATTGATAGGTAGTCGAAAACCTACTTTTGAGCACGCGAACTTAAAGAAAAAACATTTTACCGTATAGAAATGGGTGGATAGGCCGTCTTTTTTGTAAAGAGGAAAAAAGGAAAGAGAAAAACAGTAGAACAACTTCATAGACATCAGAAACAGCTTATGTGCTAAAGAGTTTGATACGGAAAAGATTTTTATGTTATTCAAATCGACCTGTGCACAGATTCGAGCATTAAGCTTGTTATAATTCAGAAAGCAAATACATTTGTCTCGATAATCTCGGGAAAAGTATATGACTCAGGTACATTTTATAGATTTACATTTACTTTGGATCAAAAAAAGGAATACCATCACTGACCATGTTTTCGATTATTAGACAGGACATCAGCTTGTTCAGCTCTACCTGAGCTCACATTGATGAGAATTTTGGAATTGATTGGTGATTAGAAATTTGAATCGGGACTCATGATAGATGCAAGGTCGACTCCATAGCCACTCGGTTAGGTTAGATTTTCTGTATGAATTCATACTTTAATTGGAGAAAACATTGCAAGAAAAATGTTTGCGAGATTTAAACCTCGCAAAATCGTTTCGATTCATTTTTCGTCAAAAGCTCAAGAATTTTTACCATAAAGACACAAAAATGTAAAATTTGCGAATTTTTAGTATTTTAGGCTGTACCCTGCTTATCGTCTAGGTCATTTAAAGAAATCACTTGATTAGTTGATTAGGGCCAAGCTAACAGTTTGACATTTGACATTTGACATTGACAAAATGTGGTCGTTGCGCTTGTCAGTGACTCCCTGAATATGATACAAATCTCGTCTATCTATAACGTCTGATCTTTACCATAGCGTCCAATCATGCATCGGTAACAGAAAACGAGGTAAAAACAAGATGGTAGCATTCAATAACAGCAGTAGGGTTATAAACTTTGGACACTTCCCATCGACTAAATTGAAAGCAATATATATCGCAATAATAGCAGAAGCAATTATATCAGTATTATTGAACCTTTGTCTGATCATCTTTATTTTGACCAACAAATCATTGAGAAGAAATCACTCAAACATTATTCTTGTGAATCTGCTACTAGCATATACATTTGGGAATGTACATGGTTTTCTTGCCAAACACTTACAGCAGGTGAATAAAGGGGAAAGTATAATGCTGATCTTGCTTTCCTTAATTTGCTTGACCATCGATCGTTTTGCTTCAATTCGTTTCCCGTTTCGATATGCAAACATACCATACTACAAATTTATCGCCATGGTGATTTTGATCACGTGGGGACCTGCCATCATCATATCAAGCATCACCGTCAGCATATTTGTTCAGTATGTCCTGGAAGCAAGCTGGCTACCATTATCGGCTTCCGTGCTCTTAACAGCCAATTCGTACATCTATATTGTCACTCGTCGACACGTTGCCGACATCAAAAGACAAAGATCAAACATCCACTCCATTTCTCAGTCGTGGAAGGCGATGTATATCTGTTTTTCATTATCGATAGCGTTCGTACTTTGTTGGTCTTTTCACTTTGTTATCAGAGTGATGAGGTTAATGAATCCAGCAACATTGAGGAGAAATCTTACCCTCTTCGGACAAATAGATGTTCTTTTGATGGTATTTAATACGTTGTTGAGTCCATTAATATTAGTTATGTTCAACAGGAATTTAAAAACAGAAATGAAGAAGATTTCCGGGAGAAACCGTCTGTCATCAGAGCTTCAGGAGAGCGTAGTGTAACGAAACGTATTATGTATGAAGTCCCTTGATTACGCAGGTTTTAAGTGAAACTGAAAAGATGACAAATATGCTCATGATGACATTAGACAGAATCATGGTGAATGTTGAGCTATTGTGTAATTATGAAATAACGATATACTGAACTGTAAAGAAATATGGGGAATTTAATTAGTGCCAATATGTTTTAACTTATAATAATTTTGTTTCACGTCGCTGAAATTTTATACTCACTTGAGTTATAAAAGTCTAAAAATTGAGAAGATTGTAAATATTTGCTGAGTCAGCATAATTTTCCGACTTATGAACTATACAGTGTGTATCAAAAAAAATGTCCTCGAAACATTAACCATTCATCTTAAAAAAGAATTTAATAATATTTTATTTATGGAACCAAGTGCGTATTACATATGTATTGTAATGAATCAGCAGAGCTTGCACTAATGTGACTTTCCAATTTCCGCATACCGGGGCTCCGTTGGGCATATGCCTCTCCACAAAGTCAGCGGGTTGGATGGGGATTGGGCTCTGTCTGTGCATTAATTCAATGACATTTCATTGGCTCGTAGGATTCAGGTATGCAATTGAGCGATCGCTCCCCTTGCTTACTACGAATTAGTGTAATGACATCGGATCGATAGCGCAGTCGATAGAGCAATCGCCCGGCAAGTGAGAGATCGTGGGTTCAATCCCCATTCGATCCGTTACCTTTGCGGAAATTAGAAAGTCACATTTGTGCAGGATCTGTTGATTCATTACAATATTTCATTTAATGATATTCATTAAGTTACGGTGGCCCATAACTACAAACACTATGAACTTAAATGCTAACACTATCAACTAAATTACTAACGCTAACAACTTAAATGAAAACGCTATCAGATAAATCAATAAACCTATTAATAAAAACAATGGAATGTACTAAATTTCTCGGAATAATTATAAACGAAACTCTTTCCTGGAAACCTCATATTAATATAATTGAAAACAGGATTTCAAAGAGTTTAGGGATAATGTATAAAGTTAAACTTTTGTTAAATCTTAATTGTCTAAAACTCCTTTACTTCTCACTCATTCATTCATACATTAACTATTGTAACATTGCATGGGCCAGCACTTGTAAGTCTCACTTGGATAAAATACTTAAAGTACAAAACAGAGCAAGTAGAATAATTTTGAACAAAGACAAATAAACCCATGCTATACCATTGCTTCAGTCTCTTAACATCTTGAATAGTTATCCAATTGACATTTACCATAACGTTCTGCTTATATTTATGTTCAAAAACAAAATGTTACCAAAATCGTTTGATTCCAAATTTTCCCCCATCGATCATAAATACACAACTAGATTCTCTAAAAATAATTTCAAAAAGCATAGATCAAATCTGAAATGAACAACTTACTCAATTACTCATCGTGGACCAATATAAGGAACAATCTTGTCACGAACCAAATGAAACACTTAACTTCACTTTCCTCTTTCAAACTGACACTCAAAAACTTCCTTTTAACAAATAGTAACGAGACCGATTTTTTCTAGATACTATATTCAAGTATAATCACTTTTAATAATCAAAACAATATCCATATTTATCATTTACTTTCCAACTTGTAAATAAATTTTAACCCTTTATTCTATGTGCTCTCCTCTTCCTTTTAACCGTTTTCTCTTAGATGCCCAAGTATACTGTAAAGGGGCTTGATGACACGATTTTAAAACCTTATACAGGCTCCTGTCGTTATTAACTTGTAAATTTTTATACTTACTGATCATATGACGAAAGATATACTACTACTGCTAAAGAAAACTAAATTACTAGCAACTTAAAAATCCAAACGCTAACAATTAAGTGCGGGGACCAAACCAAACCACGAAAATTGCACCTTGAAAATTTGGTTTTTTGAAAGTTTCAACGACTCTAAAATGGCTCAAACGGCTCTAAAATTAACATATGAGTATACAAATCGTCAGCAAATTTTCTGTAGATGCCAAAAATGCCATAACAACAATTCTTTTTCGTTTAAAAGTTTTGTCTGTTTGAAGTTGGTTCGGTAATTTGACCCTGAAATAACAAAAATTCTCGTTATCCGCCGTCAACTTGTTTAACATGCCAACACTATCAACTAAATTATTACACTCTCAACTTAACAACGAAAGCAGCCAACGAGGCATTCTTGCAAAATATTTGTTCGGAAGGCATGTTTTTCCAAGAAATTTGCATGTGTTTGGAAAATATTTCGAATGTTACTTTACTGGAAAATTTGATGTGTTCTGAAAGCATTTTGATGCATCCTAGATTTTTTTGACTTCCCTGGAAAAAAAGAACAGATAATTTGTGTTTTGGGCTACTCATTTTTATGTATTCGATCTAAAATTTTAGTCTCCTGGAAAAAACGACGTGTTCTGAGACGATTCGATGCCTGCTAGATTTTTTTAGATTTCCTTGAAAAAAAAACAGATATTATTCTTTTTGAGAAAAATTTTGATTTGTTCTGAGACCATTTGGTTTTGGTTAGATTCCTTTTCAAAGTGACCTCCCTGGGAAAAAAAAGATATTTTGTATTTTGGGCTCGTCGGATGCTTCTGTTAAAAAGGCTTAATCAATACTTACTTAGTTTCATTTTAAAAATATATCACGTCACCAGTGTGTATTTTACAGACCGGAATTTTGAAAATAGCTATTTCAAAGATGGATATGGAAAGTAAACGCTGGTCACGTGATGAAAATAAAAATGGTACCAATCTTCCTCATTTCCGTAGGTTATTATCACTGGTCTAAATTTCAAGCAAGTAGCACTTGTAGCTCTTGAGATCTTCTATCACGTAATAGAAAATAGATTGTTCTACGAAGGATTATCAAGGTGAATATTTTTGAATAGATTCCTCGGCTTTTTTATAAATTTCGATTAAATTTTTTCAAAAACTGACACATACATACATCCATGAAATCGATGATTTTTTGCTTATTTCAGCGTTTTATTACACCATTCATTAAGATAATGTTTGACCCATTTCAGTTAGGTCTTGATAATGCACACAATTATTTCTTCAACCATTTATTTTTTAGAAATTCTTTAGCAATATTATTATTGAAAACTTGGTCCGAATTGGGTAGAAATACTGAAGTCAGTAAAAACAGTACTTAATTAAAAGTTAAAATCATATTGATTAATCTTATCTTACAGTTAAAGGGTAATACTTCACTAATCAGATTCATATAAAAGAAGATGGTGAGGAAAAGGTTGTGTAACAACATACTAATTTTCTTACATAGATTCACCTAGTGTGAGAATATACTTCATTCGATTATCGTATAATGATATATTATTATCTTGATTATTTACCTTTTATTATTCTTACTTCATTTTATATTTTGCTGTAATAACTTTCATTATTTATGATCAAATATTGCTTTCGAAAATTACCCAATTTTTGTGATTTTTGCAGTTGAATATGGGTCTTTTAGGGAAAAAAATTATAATTTGGGGGGGGGGGTCAAAAAATGTGAAACCTTATGTAAATATAATAGTGCAATTTTTTATTACAAATGTGCATGCTCTTACTGTATTATTGAAGTACATAAGTTTAATTCTGTTGTAGTGTTAGCATTTCAAGCACATGCTCTTTATACGAAAATTCAAATGTTTTTCTATTTTTCTCTTAAAGTTATTTTAATAAATGGTCTAAAGAGTATTCTAATTAAAGCTTGTAATGGTCTAAGCAATTCACTGGCAAAGGCTGCGTTAAAAGAAAGAAATGAATAGAAGTAGAAACCTCATTTTTGAACACGCAAACTTTTGACAAAGACACTTATAGAAAGGGGTGGTCCGTCGTCGAGGTAAAAAATAAAAAGGAAAATAAAGAAAAAGATACAAAACTTCATACACAGCAATATTTCATCAAGAAGAACGTACGTGCTGAAGAGTTTATCGTGGACACAGATTTCATGTTAAAGAGATTGACTCAAGGAGTGTAGCACTCAAAAATATAGGTACTAAGTTTGTTGATTTTTTTGTAATTTCCTATTTTTTCCGTGATTTTTTTTGTGGTTTTTAATTTTTTTGTGATTGTTTTTTCAATGTAAGCAAAACATTTTGAGTAATTTACCCCTCAGATTGACTTGTATACACGTTCTATATATAACAATATACTTCATTCGATTATTATAAATTCATACACTTTTTAAGTATATTATCATGTTTTATTTTTATTGATTCTTTCCTATTTTGTTATAATGACTTTATTAATTTATGATATGAAATATTGTTCTCAAGCGTTACCAATATCTTCTGGGGCTGAACGAAATAAAACTCGATCAATCATAAATTACAATATGGATGGGAATCTAAATGAAATCACCTTGAGTAAATATAAAGAGTGCAAAATTTTATATTGAAGGTTATCAAGTGAACGACTCAAAATACACAGGACCAAACCGTAAATCTGCATGTTCCAACTATATTATTGAGGTATTTATAATTTTATTGTAGTGTTTTCAAGTAGTGGTCTAAGAAGTTCACGAAGATCTGTTTTTTTATTCATTACATTAATCCCTTAAACTAGTGCAATGATTCACACAAATCAATAATTTGGTATCGTTGGATACATTTTAATGAAATCTTTGTTTCCAAAACTAAGAACTTGGATTGAAGAAATTGAGGAGGAAAATATTGAACTATTTACTGAAACAGTGAAAATGCTGAAATGTCTCACAAAAGAAACCTGAACCCTTTGCAGAGGCAATTTTGATCAAAAACAAGCAAAAAATGTTTTTCACCAATATCAAATATTACATTGCATGAATAAAATGAACGTTTTCAGGTAAAAATATTCTGTTTATAAAATCTTTCTAGAAGTGGATTCTTTCTTTACAAAGATGTTGCTCCTCGTTAGTTTATGTCAGTGGAATTCAAAGTCATTGTGTTAAGCTTTGACCCATCTTTTTTTTAAAGGAGGTAACAAGATGGTGGTATCCAATAACAGCAGTGTGTCTAGGACTTTCGGATACTCCCCAACGATTCAATTGAAGATTATGTCCTACACAATAATAGCAGAAGCATTGTTATCAATACTATTGAACTTTTGTTTTGTCAATTTTATTTTGGTCAATAAATCATTTTTAATTATTATTAATTATTCATAATTATCCTAGTGAATCTACTGTTGGGATATTTCTTTGAAAAAAATGGTGTTTAGGAAGACACAAAAATCATAAAGGCGAAAGTGTAATGTTAATTTTTCTAGCCCTGCTTTGCTTGACCATTGATCGTTTTGCTTCGATTCGCTTCCCGTTTCGATATCGAAATATACCATACTATACGTTTATCATGTCAGTATTTTT
>JAUBWS010104532.1:0-10514 GCA_032270445.1 Darlingtonia californica | reverse complement strand
GCTGGACGTTGTTTATGGTTATTGAATTGCCATTGACAACATACGATGAACTGAATTGGAAATAAACAGAAAACTTTCAATAGTTGCAAGATAGAGTAAACATTATGTTATACATTATAGATAGATCATGAACTGGCAAATTAGTTGATAGTTTTTATACAAAGATTGCAAGTGACTGGTATGAGAAATGTCGTGCTTGGCTGGATACTGACTAATATTTTGAAAAACAGATTAGCAAGCTTGTCTGGGTAAAAAAAAATATCGCTTAAATGAAGAAAACTTGGCAAAAATGACGAAAAATATTTCTATTTTATATACCATAGTACCATACAAATTTTTTTTCTTAAATCTGTACTTTTGTTCGACATGTTTTGTTCGCCAAGGAACCTTGGAATTGTATGTTTATAATAGGACAAATTCTTTAAAAGTTTTTAATGATGAAATTGCAAAAACAGATCCCATAGATTCCATATATAGATCCTCTCATTGATTATGACCACAGAGAAACAGGAATAACGTACTTACTTTGAGATACTGATACGTTTTCCATTTTTAAACCAATCATATTGTACCACATTGCTGCCTGAAGATCCAATTGTTGTCACTGACAAGGTAACCGCAGTATTGGCTTTCGCTTGTACGTCTTGCAGCTTTTTATCCCAACTTGGTGAAGCTACCGAGAAAAAATTCGAAGAAATTCACTTCTAAATCTAAGTACATCTCCTTAAGATGCTCATCTTCATACTACAAAAAGCCAGTAGTAGACCAGTTTCGACCCTAATATATCAGTCCTTATGTACTACGTATAGTCATGTGAATTCTCGATTTCGTACAGGCATCAATCCAGCGATCACATTACTTGTAGAACTGGCAGAATCTAAAGCTCCAATAAGGCACGTTTGTTATGTTTCTAGAAAATGTGTAACCGCGTGCTAAATATCGGAAAATTCATTCAGTTCAAAACAGCAGGATTTTCTAATTTTTATCGCTTCCTGTTGTGCTCAGCCTGATCTCTAGAGTGCGTGCCTGTTTTCATCTTAATATATTTTCTTAGGGGATTGCAATTTTATGGAGGGGAAGCGCTTTTCACCCTACCACCCTGGCTTCATGCTGAGTCTAAGTGCTTGCAATAAACGCTATTTTCAGCATTATACATTTCATTAAATCTGTCAGTCACTACTTTCGTCGGTCAGAATATATCTTCACTTTTCAACGACGATAAGGTATGATGTGTCTTTCTTGTTAAAATGCTAAAAGATAATGCTGCATAAAAGTGTTTACCGTTCACTACAAGTTCTCCTTCAGACTTTATTTTGGAAATTGAGTTTTCAGCATCACACCTATATTTACCGGCCAACCTTGAATAAACAACCGGTATGGTCAAGATATTGCCGGATCTAGAGATACGGTAATCTGTGTCTGTGATATCAATTCTTCCTTTCGGTCCGGTCCAGACAATTCTTGGTGTTGGTCTAAAGAAATATATTATACATTTCAGGTTAGACGATACTTTGTTATGAAAACCTGATTTGGCCTGTGTGCTTGACGGATAAAATACTGGATAAAAACTCATACACTTTGAAAAAAGTTACTTAACCAAAAATATCAAATTAGATTATAATTCACATTGCCAAAATGATTACAATAAACTAATCACAATGAATGACAAACCAAAAAAAAAAAAAAAATTAAATATCATGATCAAAATCAAAATCCACGAAAATCAGAGAGTCCAAATCACAATAACCTCGTGCGCTAAAACTGTTATAGATTTCAGTAAGCTTACCTGCCATATGCAGAACAAGCAAACTTTAATTGTTGGCCTTCATTCGCTTCTGTTTTAGCAGGGATACTCTCTGTAAAACTAGGACCAAAGTTGTTTCGTAACTCTGAAAAAAATATAGTAAGTGATTTAAGTGATTGAGACAACGATATTCTCAACTGATGAGGCCGAAACGCAGCGGTTTCAGACCCGTGAAACATAGCTCCCGAGCTACGTGAATAGTGTAATGAAGTAGCATTTTTGTTTCCTCATACCCATATACTAGACTGTACTGGTTACCAAAATTCATTAGGGCATCAAGATGATTTTTTATACTAGGTTTTATAACTTCTCACAAGAATCCCTCCCCATTAATTACTCTTTTATCTATCCCATAAACAAGGGACAGCTTCAGTTTAAGAACAGATGTTTTTTGTAAAGTTAGGACCAAAGTTTGTTCGACTCTTGAAAAACTAAAGAATAAACACAAGAGAATGTACTATGTATTAAAATTCATTAAGGCATCTTAGTGACCTGTGTGACTGGTCCTACAATAAGGCTTTCCAGAAAACTTCTTATGTCCGCCCCCAGTAACTTTGCTCTGTCCAGGAAACAAGGGACATTTCTGAGATGCCCTGAAGACAATAAGTATGTTCAAAAGGCGTATTCAAGGGAATTTTTTAAGAGAACTTTAAGATTGCCTTGATAAATATTTCATGATATTTTATGATCTTATATGATTTTTATGGTATATAAACTAAAAATTGGAAAGGTCATTTTCATATTCCATCGTCGCTATTTCCGCAATATATAGGCTCAAAGTCATTAGATTTTCTACCAGACGCTTCACATGTAGAACAGCCAATTTCCGTTACCGGTGCGATGATCTGGTACGGGTTATAGGTTTTTTATTAGTAAATGAAAGGATTATATAAATATTGACGTAGTTTATACAGCCACCGGTTATTAGAACGACTTCTGCTGTCGAATAGTTTAAGATCACTACAAACGTTTACTGAATATTACGCTCCGTTATATAACAGTCCAATATGTATAGAATTAACTAGGCCACATACAGACATATCGGACAAAATTTTTGTCGGTCTAAATTTTTTGTCGGACAAAAGTGACGCAAATTTAATTTTTCATAAACTTTTTAATAAAAATCACCCGAACCATAATGTCTATAATTTTTTAAGAGCAATAAAAGATTTTCGTCACCTCCGGCAAATTCAATCACTTTGGAAAGTTCCAAAAACTTTGACATGATGACGTCATTTTAGTTAAATTTGGCCTAAAACCGCAAATTTTGCCAGGTTAACATGTTTTTATGACGTCATAGTGGAAAGTTATGAGTGATTTGAGGTAAAGATAAAGGCATTTTTCACAAATTTGACAAAAAATTGTCATTTTGGCACTTGTACATAACTTTTGAACCAGTAATGATATTAACTTTTGAACAGTTACTAACTATATCAATACCAAAGGAGTGATGCATTTAAGTTGTGACGTCACATGGGCATTTTCCTGAATTTTTGTCATTTTGGAGCGCTTTGTAAACATGATGAAAGATGCCAATTTGTTGATTTTGTTAAATTGCTAAACATTACCTGCTACTTTTCTTAGGTTTTGTCTAACAGATTGTACATATGGTCCATTGTGGTAAAAGATACACGAAACTCCTCTCAGTTGATTGATCTCGTTTACTTCATTTTCGGTCACGTATGTAAACATAAGATTTCCATTTGATAACTTGAACCGGCGTTTATTCTCGGCCAATATTACAGGCTGTCCAGATGGCGGAACATTGCCCCATAGAATGTTTTTGGGATACGTGTACGATGCAGAAGGGCATTGTAATGTGAATCCACGTCCAACCACAACATCAACTATCCGGACAGGATCTGTGTATTTAAAACTTTGTTGGAATGATCCAAGAGCTGAAAATAGCAAAAAACATTGGTAAAGTAAGCAGCTTTCAATTCTATATTTCCATGTCTATGCACAAGATGACTAAAACATTGCAAATCCAAAAATTCTAAATTTTAAACTCTAATTAAGTCCTAAAAAACTACCACCGCCTGGAAAAAATTAATAACAAAAAATAACAAAACAAAAGCTAACAAAATTTGGTTTTACACTTTCTGTAAAAACTTCAGGTCAAATGAAACGCCAGGTCAAAGTTATGGCAATTTTGAGCCACGTGGGTGTTGTTGCTAAACACTTTTCAGGCAAAAATCACGAAAAATTGATTCTGCTACAACTTTTGATCTATAAAGAGTTGGGTAATAGAACATTCCCAGAATATGTAGTTTTTTAGTTATTCAATTTTTTGTATAAAATAATTAGCTTGTTACGTCTTTTGTCTATTATGACGCCATCATGACGTTATGATTATTTGATCACTTAAGCATGATTCCCCACCATTGTGGTAAAGTTTTAGCATCCCAATCGTCTATTACGCTCTAATGTTATGACTCAATAAACAATGGAAGCAAGTGCTAATGTCAGAAAACATTTGCTAACTAAGGTATTTTTTTGTATATTTTTTAGTTCACTGTGCCAAAAATGAGCCATTTTGGGTCATCCTGTCGAATGTTGACCTTGGTTAGTTTTTATCCCCTCTCATGCTTTCGACGTACATACAAAATCCCATGCTGAAAATGATTAACATGGGTTAAAGAAATAAAAGAAAAACTTCCCTTTTTTGTAAGGGTTTTTACCAGAAATGTCATTGTCTTTTTTCGGTGTTGGAAAAATGCACTGTAAGGGTAGGATTTGCAATAAACGTTGATGTTGCTTTACAAAGATTATTTTGTGTTGATTTGACCGCAAGTTTCACTCGTAAACACTTTCTTCCTTTAAAGTAAAAAACAATTTCCCTACTCAGCAAATTGATCGCTTTGTTGAGGAAACTACGTTTATTGCTGCACTGTAAGGATAGAAACATTTACAAAAAATGCACTGTAAGTGTAAGTGTATGGTTTTAAGAGTTATTCCACTGCACTGTAAGGGTCCGATACCGCAAATTTTGGGCCGTTTTGAGGAATTGTAATTTGTTGTACTTTTACTGTATATTTACAGTAGATTAAAGTGATCCTACTTTGAAAAAAACTTGACATGTAAGTATCAAGGTTTTGGTCGCTTAAAACTGTACCCTGATTCACAAATGAAAGTTTTTTTCCCTCCCAAATCAAGCCTTACTCTTTACTCGCAGTAATTTCTTTAGACTTCTTAATTTGCCTCGATTGCTTTGCACAATGCATCTATACTCTCCATCGTCGATCCTGTTATTCAATAAAGATATCACCAAGGTGTATTCAGCTCCACGTGAAATGCGCTTATCAGTTGTGGGGGAAATTACAATATCGTTTCGGGTATACTGAATGCTCTCGAAATTCTGGTCTGGAGTTTTGCATGACAACGTAACGGTACTACGTGGTTTGAATGCGCTAAATGGTGTGAAACAGATTTCTGGAAGCTGATTGGCTGAAAATACACAACGCACATTGTCATAAAATTAATTGTATATGATGTCATAGATTTCTCGGTAAATACTGAGCCTCCATTATGAACCTTAAACATGGAAATCGTTATATTATTTTGTTCCAAGGTGGAATATCTTCAGATTTCAAATTGAAAAGTATGACAAGTTTGTTCTCGTTTAAAAACCTCAAATCAAGATCTATATACTAGGTTTTTCATTAGCTGAAAAGAAGGTTTCACAGGAGAACCGAGATCCTATTGAATGTGTTGACAAAATGATTAATATATCAAAATTTCTCAAACGAATTGTTCATACTGAGATCGCTCCCGCCACATTTTGAGAATAATTCTGTCTTGACACCGAACTTTACAGTGTATTATTGCAATTAATTGCTCTTTAGATTATTTCTTTTAATAGCCAGCGATGACGTAATTTTAATGGAAGCGAGGCGGGACGTGCTAAAATAAATCTCGATATATGAAGAACTGCACACAAAGATTAAACGGAAAGAGTGCTGACATTTGTTTCTACCAAATGATTATACAAGAAATCTTCTAAATGAATTTAAAAAAGTCTTTTGGATGCTTTGGATGTCTCTAAAACATCAGTACGACGATATCTATTGGGACATCTAAATGAAAAAACCACCTACCTGAAATCTGGCAAAAAATGCAGAACAACATAACAACTTGACAACATTTCAACATCATGACAAAAGCTTTCCTATCAACTTGTTATCCTATTTGATTTGATAAACTATATCGATGTTTCATTTTATATGAGAAATTTTGGACCATATATTGCTCATAACTCTTACAACTCGTGGATTTCTTGGCTAACTTAGATTCAAGACATCTGTTTATAAATATCTAATTTTTCATATGGAAGATCTTTAAGAATTTTTTTCTCTGGTGCCCGTTTGCTTGCAAGTTATTAATCTTTCATATAACACGAATATTAAGAATTAATTACATTGTTAATTTTCATAGAAGAAGTAATTTAAACTTAATTAGATATAATAGCTATTTAGTTGAAACTTATCGTAACCAAGGGTATATGAAGCTTTAAGACAATTATGACCGTCTGGAAATTGCGTTGGAGGGAGAGAAATTTTAGTGGAACGTTTCACTAATACACCCTTGTCTCATTTCCACCTTGGCACTTTTGAAATCCACCGGGGATACGAAAACGTTTTTGAAAATTCACCGGGAATGACGGAAAAATACAAATTACACCGGGGACACAAATTTTTTGAAAAAATCTCACTGAGGATGCCTGATTCTAGAACCATTTTTGTGCATATATCAAATATTCTTATTATTATCATGAAAGAAGGAGAGTAATAAAAACCCTGTGTATTAACTGAAAAATATCTAGGGTGCAGTAGATCGCGGTGATTTTACTGTCTTTTGTACTGGGGAAAGTAGCATTGCAAAAGTTTTACTGGAGATGCAATTTGTTTCCCTGGGATTTCAGGCATGTTTTTCTGCTGGGAAGGGTATCCCACCGAGGCATACAGGGGTGTACTATTCAAGGGAGAGGCGTCCTTTTGAAATATTTTACATACGACTAATGGACAACGGTTGGTCAAACCCTAGAAACTTGTGTTAGTGTATTAATAATATTATTAAGCTTAGTTGATTTTCAGATAGCTTCAGAAATTTCCCTAGAGCGAATTTGATTAACTATATATCGTCGAATGTTTGACGCGCTCTGGATATAAAATTCAATTTTATACAATAGAATCCAGCTTTTAGTGGGACCCTGGATAAGTGAGACTTCATTTAAACCACTATTATGATATTTGTTAACTTGGACGGCTCAACTTTTGTTACTTTTAAAAGTAACTCCCAGAAAACACTTTACATAACTGGGACGTCCACTATAATTTATATTTTTACTAAGCCCATTCAGTGTGTGTCCCACTTATCGAGAGTATACAATGTATTTTCAAGAATTTGAAGAGACCATGACAGAACAAGGCAATTTCCCAGGATTTAACTACAAATTTTAGTTATCAGAATAGGATCAAAACCAAATTTCCCAGGAAGTTGGACACTATGTCATAAGCAATAATTATGTCATCTAATAACATTATTGTATTCTAACTAATCGTTATTTATAATTAATTAATGATAAGAAATTGGTGATTTATACATCAGCAATTGTTGTAATGTAAGAATTCACCAATACCATGTTCTTTTAATGTTAAATGATTCAACATCTGTCTTCTATCTTTTCGCTTTCCTTCTAAAAATACCATGCCATGGGCAAGTAACATCTTCTTGAACTGCTCTCGATTTCCCAATATGTCGTTTTCATTGTCTTGATTAATCAAACCAGTTGGTATCTTTATAGTCTGTCGATCCAGCTCAATTAACTTCATGAATGTTGGTAGAGCGATCTCATGTCGAACACCACTCGACCGCCCGTGTTTTGTTATATTTAGGTAAATATTTGCGTAGTGTTTTGGAAGATACAAAAAGGTTCCCGGGCTCCAATACGTCCGGTATATTCCATGTCCGTTCCAAAGCCACCTATTGAGAGCCTGTCCGACATCCCAATCTGGCATCCAATGTCCTTCCGTCATTTTAACTTTCCTATTATTGAAATAGTCCATTTCTGTTAGATATTCATATAATTTCTGGAGCGCCTGAATGCCCCAGGGGCTCATCCACCATTCCATTGTATCGCTTACTTGCCCGTATAAGTCTGGTCCTGATATTGTTCTATTGCTTTCCCATACTTTATCTAGATCAAGTTGACGTAACAGTTTTGGATTCAAAATGGTACCTTCGCCTACAAAAATATATCCAGTGTAATTTTGATGTTTTTCAATCACTCTTGATAGGCAATCATACAAAAATGCACCAAAACGAGTGTTCTCTTTTAAAAACAACGAACCTTCGAACGATGTTTGTCCATTGAGATAATCTGGCCCGCAATATAGACGATTTTTGAATATTTTTTTAAACATAACTTCAAAAAGTGGCATGGACTCGAATTCTGACATAGCACCAAAAGCAACCACTAGAAGTACTTCTTGAAATGTTTTATCTAAGCATTTGAGTTCTTCATTGCCTTGATAGTCTTGGAGTTCCGCTTTAGATGAAACATTAAGTTGTCTAGATATTCGAGGCATTTTAAGTAGGGTTCTCCATCTTGTCTCTGTTGATTGCAAATCTAAATATTCTGAAAGGTAGAAATAGTTGATCAGTTTGTTTAGTTCTTCACACCGGTTATATCTATACATCTAATATTAAAAGCGTATGAGGTTATAAAGGTTCACAAGGCTTTATATGGTGGAAATTTCCATTTATTACTTTTCACCCTAACGTACCAGGAAGGGGGGGGGGGGGGGTCGACGTCTTTCTTTTGGAAACAAACACCTAATTTAAACAAAACAGTTTCGTTCCGAAATCTATTCGTACTAAATCATTCGTCACCCTAACATTGATGAAAATCAATTTAAGAAACCTTCATTTGGGATCGAAATTGCAAATTATATGATGTTTATACAACAATACCAAATTTTTAACCTACCAACCGAGCAAACCATTTTTCGACACAAATTTTCGTTATCTCCAGAATATTTTTTTATCCAAAGCCGACAATGTTTTGAGCTCATTGTCATGGCTAACGCAAAACTGACGAATTAATTTACCTCTAGCGACCATGGTCAGCGTGACCACGAACAATGCCAACCCAATGAATTTCAACGATTTGATACAGTACGGAAACAAAGATAATAGAAGTTTTAGTTGTTGTCGCATCTCATATTGATTGTTCACTCTCTATGGATAAGTGCAAGATTCAACAACGATCCATAACACAGCTCCAGTCAACAGCACTCCCCCACATTGATGAATTTTGTTATCACCTAATTTTCACTTGACTATGTGTAGCTATAACCATTAAACATTTTCAAGCATTTGATGGTCATTGTATTCTATTATTTCTTTTACTTTCTTACCAAATATTCTTTTAAAAAAAATGACTAAAAATTATGCCGAAGAATTGAAACAAATTTCACAAACGCAAATTCCCAAGTATTTTGCGGCACAAAAGATCAAACAATAGAAAGCAGCTTGGTCTCTAACACCAAACACTGTTTGTCACGCGCGGGGGAAAGCGAGCGAAGATCGTATCTTTTCCCAGAGTGCATACAAGATTTTGCAACAGATATTTAGTAGTAAATTGTCAAGTAATGTGTAAAATTGTTTCATTTATCAGAGATTTAACCCCAAAAGCTCTATTGCAACTGAATTACAACTTTGATTTTTAGAGAATATCTACGGGTCAGAACCGATTTCTTTACTTTTAACATGCAAAGTTTTAAGCTCTCTCCGAGGTTGAAGATTTAAAAACCATATTTCGTTGTTTTTCTCAAAGTCGGACTTTGTTAGAATTTTTTGAACTATTCAAGAGCATGCAATTTGCCTAAATTTGCTTAATTTTTACTAGCCATATTTAGGAAACATGCGATGCTGGTAAAACTTGACAGGGGGAAATATTTCAGCTTTATTGTATCCTTCTTCTATTGTTATTTTCTGCAACCATCACGAATTTGTATGCGAAAAAAAGGAATTTCAACTCCATTGTCTGGGCCGTTTTCAGCAAAACGCGATAAAGCCGACCGTTTGAATAGCACCAACTGTAAAACAAATCTTGTCAGTGTGAAGGTTGTTCACATTTCAGCTTCGCGTAAAGCTTCAAAGTCGTTATAACAAAATGCGAACAACGAAAATTATAACAACACACTTGATAGTTTTCTGTATTCTTTTACTTGTTGTTAAAAATGTGTTGTAATCTTCATAATTCTTTTATTTGATGAAAGACACGTCGTTTACTGTGTTTAAACATACAAAGAAATGATGTTTCCCATTTATCGTTATTTTGCACCAGGGAACTAAACCACCTCTAACTCTAAGTTATAGCTTTACTTAAAAAATTCAGCTTAGGTCTAGGCTATTGAAAAGATTGCTTATTATGTTCTATTCGTTCTGAACTGTTTGAAATTTGGCAGATTTAACAAATTGACTAACGTTTCTGTTATGAAAATTCCTAGATAGATTTTTGTTTGCTTCAGAAAAAAAAACATTTTTGATCTTCTTTTCTTCAATTCTTTTTTAAACCTAAATAAAAAATTATTCCACCATTACTTCTTAAAATCTTTCCAGCTGCACCCTGTACGATGGCCCTGAAGGCTCACACTTTTCTTCTATATTTTTTTGCATCAAAACTTCAACTTCCCGATTTTTTTTC
>JAUBWS010104521.1:0-10515 GCA_032270445.1 Darlingtonia californica | reverse complement strand
TCTCACACAAAATTACAAAAATTGCCATAGAAACTGAAATTGGTAAAATTGTTGTGTCCAGTAAAAAGAATCTGATTAAGGTCATCCAAGAGAACATTCCTAGCTACTTTTTACATCCTCACCAAATTTGCAAGCAAACGGCATTTTTGCTCCCAATAGCAACCAGACTAGTAGATTGAGAAATTATTTTGATTCAGATTGTGAATATTTTTATAACCAACTACCACAATGTAAACAATCGAGATGTCAAAATTTTTAGATTTGTTTGTGAGGTAGATTGAGAAATTTTTACGTAGGTTGTAAATATTTTATAAAGAAGCAACAATACAAAAGTGATATGTAGACTTGTTAGTGAGGTAAATTGAGAAATTAGTGTAATGCATATTTAATGAGGGACTACTATGGAGTAGAAAATCGAAATGTTCATGAGGTAAATTGAGAAATTATAGTGTAAAGGCCCTGTTAGACGGCGGTAAACTATTCGCTAAACGTTATGAAATACTTACAACCTGTACGAAAAGTTTCCAATCTTTTTCTCGCAATTAAGACAAGAACTTTGATGTTATGAATCATACAATTCAACGATGGTTTCGTATATAATATTATTATCTGGCTTAGATAAGTCCAACGCTTAACTTCTTTCAAAAACTATATATTATTTCTTATCGAAATTTTCAGCTAAAATTCTCGCATTATTAGCTTTGCTCATTGTCATTCCATACCGCAGGAGGTCTAAATAAAAATTTTATCAAAATATTACGAAAAATTCGAAAAACCCTTTATGGGACGTTTGCAGTCTAATTTAATCTAAAAGGATTTTGTTTTAAAAAAAAGAGAAAAAAGAAAAGAAAAGAGAAGAGAAAAAGAGACTGTGTAAATATATCAAACAGTTTTCCTACTTACTTTTTGTGCTCCTAAAACACTTCTGATAACTGGGGCTTTCGCTAAGTGGGACATTATTTTTATTCATTCACTGTATATTTTCACTTGGTCCATTCATTGTCCCACTTATCCAGAGTATACTGTATTTAATATATCATTTGATATTGCGATTTCTATGATTGTTTTGCTTTAACACGCATGCGCACCCCTCCTCCTACTAATACAGTACCGAACCAGTGCCGGTAAACTAGTGTACAGTGTATTCCATAGTCTAAGATAAAGAAACGCGCAACCGAAGTTGCGCCCAGAAAGGAGGCATATATAACCCGCGTGCTTACGGCTTTTGGTTATACGGACTATAAAAAATTCCTGCGTAGAGTTAAAAAGGTAGGATCTTGTATATACCGGAAAACTAGTTGTATTGTTGTATCGCTCGCCACTTAATTTCTTTTTTACGATGCCTGCAGCGAGTTTTTATCCGTTTATCTATACCCTCGAATGGTCTTCGGTAAGTGCATAAAGTATAAAAATTCAATGTAGCCAAAAAAATTTTTCAACATTTCGCGAGGATTAAATTTGACAAATGGTCAATGAAATGAAATTTTCCGAGTATTTAATATTTAATCTAAAATGTGTGTAAATTAAGATTTCATACTCAAAGTGAGTATCATAAATAACCTTGTTTTGTTGATTTGCTTTAATGCTATGGATATTTAATTCAATGGGACCAACTACCGTAAATAAATGTGACGGGGATCTAACTTGGCAAATTTGCAATTATATGAAATTTTGCGAGTATTTGAGTCGGCGAATTTTATTGTAATTCTGCAATTTCAAGTTATTCGACACTTACACGTCACCAGAGAGTGTTCAACATTGTAAAAAACAGAACTATATTATTTCAAATTTTTACGCAAAATATGAGATATGGAAGCCGTATAAAAAATTAGAATATATGACGTGGAAATCAGGCTCGGCGGAAGCTATTTCTAATTGGTGCAGCCAAATTATTTATTGTAGAGGAAAAAATGTTGCCCGCCATGGTTGGGCAACGAAGATAATGTTTAAATTTTAGAGGCTCTAAAACCATGTTTACGGTCATTTCAGCAAAGAAAATATCCAATAAATTTCAATTTATAGTTAAATAAGTTGACCTTTTTCACCCGCTTATGGATAAACATTTATTATCATAACTGGTAACCACTGAGATTTGCTTAATTTTTTTTGTCGTGTGAAGTTTTAATGCAAAAATTTGTTTTTTCAAAAAAAAATCTTATCTTGATCGAAAAAAAGTGGTGCGGCGTTTGCCTGGAAATACGTTTTTACCTATTAACATTTTCGCTTACGAGTTACTATGGAGAAATGCTCAAACTTTTTCAAACACAATACTATGCAAGATGTCAAAAATTCTAATACTCTCTATAGCCCACATGGCTTCTATTCGAGCATATAAGAAGTCACAACAGGTTATTGGTGAAATATTATACGTCTCATACGTTGACAGCTAGAAATTATTTATGACTTATGACAAGATTGTTTCAAAAGTACGACACACTAAATCTCATATTGAGACCAGTTTAGTCTACCTGCTATTTTGTTCGACCAATTTTTTTCCAACACATAGTCTATGAGAGTTCGTAATCAGCGGCTAAAATTAGTACAAATCTCTTACGGAGGAGTGTTTTTCACTGTTTTGCACCAAAACTGTGTAGCTGTTTAAATAGAAAACGCTCCTCCACATGGATATTTTATGATTTTACCCGCGGAGTATTTGGACAACTGGAAACCATGTTCGGTGAATTTTGATGGACTGAGTTTTTGAAGAGTGTTGATAGACCATCCATTAATAAAGCAAAAGAGTTCACAACGGTTTATCGAGTAGACGATATCGCTTGCAAAGCTGTCTAATCATTTTATAAAATAAAAAAGTTTCTGAAAATACAAACAGACAACGAAAGACACCATAGAAGCAAGACGTTCTATCCGATGTTCTTAAAGCCTTCGGAAGTATGTCACTTCACCCTTTTTACACGTTTCTTCTCATCACAAGGATGGTTCATGGTCTTGATGTTCTACGTTTTGAAAATCATCGTGAAGCTTATTGGGAATTGTATGAAAAAGACACAGTTCATGCTCGTCCATTTTTCAAAGAGCAGACAGTTAAAGATGGATTTGAATGTCTTCAATTATGTTTGCAAGAGGAAGGATGTCGATCAGTGAATTACAAATATACATCAACTTCAACCAAACATGGTTGTCAACTTTTGAAATATAACAGACTCAACGCGCCTGTGTATTTGCAAAAATCAGGTTGGAAGCATTATGATACTGGATTTAACCAGCTCGTAGCTATCAAAGCCTTCAATCAACCTGTTAATGTTTGCTATAATACGGCATGCGAATCCAGCGGCAACAACCAAAATTTAAAGAGTTTTTCTTTGTTAGGCCACTGTCTAACTGTCGATAAGTTTCTATATGAGTACGACCCTATCGCAGGAACACTTTTACATCATTGCTCACAACGTTACGTATGTCCAACATACTGGTACAATGGTTATTGGTTGGTGCCATCTTCAGACAATTGCAAGCAATTCGATCAAATTAGAAGATTTCGCAGAACACATTGTAAGTGATTAAGTCTTAAAAAAAATCATTTCATAACGGCTTATTTTTTATTCGTATCCCTGTAGCAAACATTCGATGTCCAAACAACGCCGTACTTACACTCTTTAAAGAATCAGATAAATTTCTGTTCAACTTCTTTTTTTCATTCTATTTGAACCTCCTTTATTTATATCAATGGTTTCTACTTGACATCTTAACACGTTCACAACTAAGGTGTCTTCTAAAATGACAAAATTGCATCTTGTAAAGATGCTTTTTCAAAGTTATAGCGACTGTAACTTGGCTATAAATGCTCTAAAATTAACATATAAGTATTCAATTGACAGCAAAGTTTCTGTACGGCACTTGGTATACTATTAAATAATTTAAAAATGCGTTTAATGATTTACAAATGCATTCAAATAGGTTTTTATTCCACTCAATTAATAATTACAAACCAACTGAACCGAGACCCGTGAAACATCTTATCTAATGTAAAATAAACTTAATTCTAAAATTGGGTGTAAAAATTTGAGTGGTTGTTTTTCCCGTTGATTGACGAATGAAAGGAAGATGACCGTTTTTTAAGCCAATTTTAAGGTATTATTCCGTTGAACCGTGGCCGAGTGGTTGAAGCGCAGAGCCTAGAACTCAAGGAGTACAAGACCTAAAGCCTGAAAAGGCTATCCTTGGTAAATAAGTTCAAATAAATGAATTATTTTTCATTTTCATTTTCATTTTTTATTGTCACTTTTGAAAGTTTATCAAATATTAACATTTCTAGATGTAGTTCTATTTTTTTAATACCAAACTTATTAACTTTATAAGCATTTTTTCAGTTATTGTATGAGTGCACATGATTTTGAAACGTACTTTATCTGTTTCTCTTTTTTTAATTAAATATATCAGATGGTATAATTTGGGAAGACAAATGCTTTCATGTACGATACAACAAAGCCACTGGGAATAATCAAGAATTATTGGTAGGTCCATGTAACGGTGATGAGGTCACAAACAGTTTTCAATTCTTTGGAGAAAGTAAGGAAATTTTTTGTTTTGTTCCCCTCTCCTCTTTCTTTAAGTTTGTTTGGATGATTGTTATGTAAGAGGAGAAAAAGTGTTTCTGAAGAAAACAAATGTAATCTTTACCGTTTTTGCCGTTATCGCGAAAGTTATTTCCCATCGAAAGCTTTATCAGTTTCCAACCGCAAAAAGGATCCCCTACAAAATATCTTAACTGACAAAAATATGTCGGACAAAAATGACATAAGTTTCTGCAGATGACGAACAATTTTATTCGCAGAAATTTTTCATCGCTTTTAAACCTTTATTACTTATATAAAATCTCGTATAAAAATCTTATAGACACTAAGATTTGTGAGTTATATTCAAATTCGGGTTTTTGAAAAATTTCAATTTTGTCCGACATTTTTTTGTCCGATAAGGTATAGATTTTTTCGAAATTTTACTTTCCAATAGATATAATTTCGCATTTAAATTATAATCAAAAATACAGCTTGCAGGAAATATCCGAGAATTATCTCAATCGCAAAAAGAATTCTATAATTCATCGTTGTTTCTTTTTTCTCAGTTAAAGCTCCGATCAAGGTGTCCATATTTCTAAGTATTGCCGGAAATGACATCACGACAGCTCTTTCAGACAAACGGTTCCCGGACCAACCGGACAGAGTTGGATACAACGATGCTTTTGTTATAACTAAATGGAAAGAAAATTACCTTCTCCGCATGCAAGCAATATTTGTATCACAGGAAAGCGGTGATTATACATTCTATTGCATCAACAATGATTTTGCAAATGTGTATTTGAGTACAGATGAAACAGAAGGCAATAAAACATTGATCATCGAAAGTAAAACAATTATACAGCATTCATGGGACTGGAACAAGTTTGTTTTCTTAATTTTTATTCATACATCGTTATATTTCCTAATAAAATGTGCGTTCAACTTTACAAATTATTCACAATGTTTATCATACCAGTTTTTGTGAATCTCCAGGGCGGAGGTGAGCATAAAGGTTCGGGTCTCAATAAGATGTACTTAGATCTGGATTGCACTCTTGTCTTTTTTTAACACAAAATCCTCTTAAATCTGTTTGAATTATCGAGGTAAATATTTTTAGATGACTCGTTCTTTCAAACATTTTCTACAAACCTGACTATGGAAAACTTTAATGGTCTACAAATGCAAAATAGACATACTACTTATAATTTTATAAAACTCAACAAAATGTAAAATCTCATTAAGAATTATATCACATATGAGATAAAAAAACAATCACGTTGTTTTTTTATAAATAAATTCATTTACCTTCTACTCCCCTTCAAGATTTATTTATAACATTGAAAAAAGCACTTTGTTTTTAATTTTTAATGCAAAAAAAATTACAACCACTAAGACAAAACATTTACAAAAATCTATGAATCCCTGCTCCTGCATAGCACTCGAAGTGATATTGCCAGGAGCAGGGAAATCAAAAAGAAAAAAAAGAAAAAGAAGGAGTTAAAAATGTTAAAGCTAAACAAAAGAAAACTTAAAATGAAAAATCAATTTTAGTTACATTTATCCAAAGAGTGGTCCAAAAAATCATCATGGAAAAATTTGAGAAGTTCCGAATTTAATGTTATCTGTCACATTAGAGTCACCATAAAGCAAAACTTTAGACAAATAAAAGGGATTCAGTGGAACAAGGGCTATGCCTGAAGCCTGGAAGCTGTCAAATAGTTTCAGTCTTTCATTGGAAAAAGTAGAGCATTGCAACAGGTAATGTTCATTGTTGTCGATCGAGTTAATTCTACATAAACAAAATGGGTCAATGGTATCCATGAACCCATTCCAACATTTATGTTCGCGTAGATGAAAAAACCCTAACCTTAACCATGTAAATAAAACTAACCCATGGTTGTTTTGACACCGAATGACGGTGCAGGTTTGGATCGTAGAAAATCAAAAATAGCGCGTCTTAGTTGTTGAAATTGAAGGGAAATTTTGTATACGGCTACCCAGGCTGTTCCACTGTCCTATAAAAGATGGAAAAACGGAATTGTGATAGCGTTCAGTACGAGCTGATATGGGGCGAATAGGAAGCCTTGATCCAAGATTGGTAAATTCTGAGGTGGCAAAGTTTCAAGATCTTCTAAGAAGAATAGCTTTCTGCTAAACTTTCTGTCTGCTAAGCTCTCAAAACCAAGCTGAGAATATAGCTTTTCTTCATAAGTACCACAGAAACTGCTGGTTATAGCTAAACAGACATTGTTTTGAACATATTCAAGCTGTTGTGAAAATGTTGCATTGCCTGGATAGTCGTACACGATATCTGCATAGCCCAGATGACGTCTTACAAAGGATTTATATATGGTTAAAAGTGAGTCTCTCCATATAAAACTTCGAAGCTTACGAATGAGTTCAATGTCTTTGTTTGCTTTACTTATCTTCTCACTGAGATGATGATCAAGGGCAGTTTTGAATTTAAAATTAAGCCTAGATTTTTTTATCTTTGGGAGACTGCGTTTGCAGTGTCGTTGAAATAAACGGGTGGAGCATTAGCAGGAGTATATTTTCTTGGAAAAATATACTTCAACTGCCTGCTTTGAAGGATCCAATTTAATGACATTTTCCATTGATGTGTTCAATCAGAAATTCTTCCAAGATTGTTAGGGAGGTCGTTGATGAAAATCAATAATAACAATGGACCCAAAATTGACACTTGGGGAACTCCAGCCAAGATTTCCTTCGATATGGAATTTTTTTTATTTAAAACAACTCTCAAAATGCAAACAGAAAAGAAATCTATCCAAAGAAATAACAAAGGGCCAGATACACCATAGGAACGCAGTTTAAAAAGCAACACATCGTAGTACACTCAAAGCCTGTCATATTTCTAAAAATAGCCCACAGGTGTCTAATGAGGGGTTATCATCAAAACCTTTAAAAATGTTAGGCATTATGGACAAAACTGAGACACACATGAATTGGTCAAGCTGGAGTTTTTAAAGAAGCTTTCATATTATTGGATTTGTTGATTCAATAGAAGACAATATAATGCTACTAACTTTTTAAAGAACGGCTATTAAATGATCATTAAAATAAACCAATCGATAACTCTCTTGAAAAAAACTCCAGAACATCTCACATGAATCACTCTGACGAAAGCCAGATTGATATGATGAGAAGCGGTTGGTTTCAAATGATTATAAAATGTATCGCATATACACTTTTCAAAAAATTTGCTAAAAATTGGCAAAGAGATACTGGTCTATAATTTTTAACATAATTTTTATCCCCTTTTTTGTCAATTACTGGGGAAAACACTTTTCATCTGTACATTGATTCTTTTGAAAGTTCAAAGATTAAACAACTTCTTAAAAGTATTTTATGACAAAATATTGTATGAATAAGATATGAACAGAATTATTGCATGGATGATAAATATCTGCTCACATATACAACTTATTTCTAACATATTTATTAGAATGCGGAGCAGGTTGGATGACTGCTTCAAGCAAGTAAAAGCTTCATTCAAAATTTATTCATTATTCTAACTAAACGTTAGATGTAAATGTTTCAGAAAGCCCTCATTAACCCTTAAACAATAGAAATTATCACACTTTACGCACGTACTTCAAATTTAGTTGATTTGTTATATGTAATTAATTTTTCAGTAGCTTCTATGGTTTTGGATTTGCAACCTTTCAAAGTAGGCCTTTTTTGACCTTTTTGGTTATTTGGCTTCTTTTGAAGGGCTGTAGATTTAAAAATCGCTTTAGTATAAGTTTTTCTGACAGCTAAACCCCAAGATGTAGTGTCAGCCTGCTTGTCTGATCAAATTCAAAAATTTTAATTTAGTTTTTCATATTTAGAGCCGCCAAATCATCTAAGATGTCCTTGTCCAACACAATGAAGTATTACATTGAAGTTATCTTTTTTGAAAACACAATAGGTTCGTATTTGCAAGTTGGCATGATGCGACCGAATGGTGAGGAAGTTGAAGTCATAGAAAGTTGGAATCTTCAACCATTACCTTCAGAGATGGAACCTTGAACTTTCAGAGTTCGAAAATCTATTTATTGAACTGTTTGGAAAAAAGAAACTGTTAATTGCACGTTGAAATTTCCATAATAGTAAATCCCAATAGTAAATAGCATATGTAACAACTTTTTTTTTTTAAGAAAAGTTGTTTCTGAAACTGACATTTGAAAATTGACATTTGAAAATTGACATGATGTGACCAAAAGAGTTGGAAGTTGAAGTATAGAAAGTTGAAGTTTTCAGCAAATAAATAAAATCTAAACTTTTTGAACCAACTTTTGGGACACATGAATTCAGCCTCATTGATAATCTAGAATCATAATTATGTGTGTATAACAGTAATTTATTTTTGCATTAACTTATAACCTAAAAAGCCCTAGAGGAGCCGAATTGATAGAAATTCCAGCTGATATGGTTAATTTTGGATATATAGTTTTAGTAACTGCAATATTTTTCTGAGCATAACAGCTAAAGCATAGGGTAAAATTCAAGAATTAAACAAAATGGCTTTCATAAAGTAGCTAAATATACTGGATTTAAACTTAGGTGTTTCTTTCTATTTTTGACAATTTCATGATGAAAATATTGACCGCCAAAAATTATAATCCTTAAAGAGGTAAGCAAAGCACATCTTATCCTAAATTTTATACAAAACAAGGTAACCCAGCCCTCAAAGAGATGATATGATAGTGAGGCTGTCTTGTATAAAAAAAGGTGTCTATATGAATGATTTTTTCGTTTATTCCATATATTGTATATTTTATCAACTACAATCCGCAAGCTTTGTCCGAAAGAGCTAGAATGGGTTGTTTTCAGTCATCTAAGGCACCCAAAAATTAAAATCTTCCCATAGCACAATTTTTTGCGGAGGAAACAATAACAACGGGGCTGTTTGGCTGGGGTTTGAGGTTTTCAGCAGTCCTGTGCCACAATGAAAATTGAAGGATTTTATCTGTCACACCCAGGAAAAGGAGATTTTTGATTGAGGTGGAATTCTATTCGTTGTTCAAAAACAATGCATTTTCCGGCACTCTAGGAGCCCTAATTTACAAACTTTTCTTCCCCTCAAAACTAACCAATGGTGGTCCTTCGGATGATTCTGGCTTCTAGTGCCCCCATACCCTGGTAAAACTTTCTGGCTACGGGCCTGGCAATAAATAACATTTTGAAAAAGATATGATACATATATTTTATGTTCTACAAGTGCTCCTTTGTATATATTGCTGCATATTCAATGTAAAACAATTGCATATATTAATGGGTAAAAATCTAAAAGTCATTCTGAATAGCTTATTGTAACTAAGAACAAAAAAAGAAACTTTGAAGAAACCTTGCAAATAAGGCACAACTTATTTTTGTTTTGAATATTATACTTTGAAGAGTTTGAAAAGTGTCTTTTCGTATATATTGATGAATACATTGTGTAAAAATATAAAGATCATGCTGAATGACAAGCTATATAGCTGGAAAAATGGATTTTTCTAGAAATTTTGTAAATAACACAACAATGTTTTCGTAAAGTATTTAATATTTAGTGGAGTTTGACAAGTACTTCTTTTATAATATAAAGATCGTGCTCACTGACAAGCTATATAGCTGGAAAAATGGATTTTTCTATAAATTTTGTAAATAACACAACAATTTTTTCGTAAAGTATTTAATATTTAGTGGAGTTTGACGAGTACTTGTACATATTACTGTATATAATAAAATATATAATTTATGTAATAAGGATTTTATGAAAAAATAAAAATCGTGCCTTTTGGTCTGCTGCACATAAAAAAAATCAAGTTTTGAAGGAACATTGTAAAGACCACAAAGTTTAAGTTATAATAATTAGATGATTTGATGATTATTTCTTTTGTAAATATTGGGATAGATGGTGTAAAATGTTTATTATTTTATCTACAATCCAGGACAAAATATATGGAACTTTTAGGGAATTTCCCTGAAATTTTGAAACCACAAGAATTCGAAATCT
>JAUBWS010104520.1:10796-23752 GCA_032270445.1 Darlingtonia californica | reverse complement strand
GTAATTTCCGAGCTGTAAATGAGAGAAGGGGTGCGGGGTTAGATATGACCAATAACGGTACATTTTGGTATTCATCGCGACTCTTAATAGAAATTCAAACAAAATTTTGATTTATCAGCTCTTTATTAGAAACAAGAATAGTACAGATTTTTGAAATAAAAATTCTTATCCCAAGTTTTGCTAACACGCCTCGCCATGTGCAAAATTAAATCAATTAAACTAGTCCTTTTTAAAATAAAGATTATTTTCATTTTAGATAAAGTAGGTTCCAGTATAAATGAGTATTGCTTACATTTCCGAAATACTTGCACTGTTTTCAATACCATTAATCATGTGAATCATGACAGGACCCCATCGCTAATCATCTTTTGTTTTTACTGAGGATCTTTCAGTCTATTCTTTACTTGCGCCATAAATGTAACAGGTTAAAGGTGTTTCATTATTCAGACTGTATCAAAAGTTAATTTCACAAAACCTTCATTTTTAGATGGCATCTGTAACCTGGACATTAACGTTGTGAATGTGTGGAAACAGAACATTACTGGTCGTGGAGTTGTTGTCACTGTCGTTGATGATGGACTGGAATATCGTCATCTAGATATCATCAATAATTATGATGCTAAAGCAAGTTATGACTACAACAACAACGATAATGATCCGTCACCACGAGCAACTTATAATAACATAAACAAACATGGTACCAGGTAAATTACCCAGTAATACTGAGTTTATAATTCATTAATGTTTTGCATATTTACCGAAGATAGTCCTTCAGCTCTTCTTCAGCTGCCATCGATGAAGATCTTGACCGTCTGGAAACCCCTAAGGATAACGTGCAGAATGAACAGTGATTGGTACATTTCAGTAACGAAAGCCTCAAGGGGAGAGGTTAAACTTGGACTCCAGTTTTGGAGTCTAGCGCTTTAACCACTCCGCAGCAGTTCAAACTACTTCAAGTACATTCATCGCTACTTTACTATTGATAGTTGAACACATATGTTGTTCTTAAACGACCAATGTAGGCCAAGCGTATAATGTCGAATAACCCTAACTTTAGTTTTCAACTGCTCCTCAAAAAAGAGACTGTGCTAAGGCCTTTGTTGAATAGACTTATTGATCATTTAATAAGGTAATTAGAATCGTCACAAATACTACTTTATTCAGATGTGCTGGTCAAATAGCTGCGACTGCTAATAACAAAATATGTGGTGTTGGAGTTGCATATCAGGCAAATCTTGGTGGTATCAGGATGTTTGACGGTTCTATTACAGATTCTGTTGAGGGAGCTTCACTGTCGCATAATCCACAACATATTGAAATATACAGTGTATCATGGGGACCCGATGATGACGGGTCAACAGTCGATGGACCGAGGGCACTTGCTCGCAAAGCCATAGAAGAAGGTTGGTACTGCTTCAGTTTAAGTATATTTTTACTGCAGTTCTGACAAATTTTTATTCGATAGGTACGACTCAAATTCTTTGAAGAGTATAGTTATAAATTTTGAAATACCTGTCCTTTTTGACACGGATTTTTCCCTGTTTTATCACTCAGCTGACTATTTGTTGCAACGATGCGATTGATTCAACGTTCTAACTTTTGTCAGTTTGGAAGTTGTTTCGAATTGTTGTTGTTTCGTTTTAAGCGATATTTGCTTTAAGTAACCAAATCATTTAAATGCCCTTTTTCAAACAGGTGTAAGAATTGGGCGTAGAGGATTAGGTTCTCTGTATATATGGGCGACTGGTAATGGCGGTCATAAGGGCGACCATTGTTCCTGTGATGGATTTGTCAATATGATTGAAACTATATCTATATCAGCTGTTGATTACTGTGGTAGAGTACCATACTATGCTGAAGCATGCAGCGGTATATTAGCAGTGACGTACAGTTCAGGAGCATCCTCTGAAAAAACAAAAATGATCACAACAACTGATCTGCACAACAGATGCACTGGTGCACATACTGCTACATCAGCTTCCGCTCCTGTTGCCGCAGGTTTGTCGTTAATTTCTATTTTTACTTTGTTAATTTTTCTTTTGAAAGCAAGCATTAAACAGTTCAGTTTTAGAACACTCAAAGTCTGAAAGTTATTGGACCATATTAACTTAAAGAAACAATACTTTTCGCTGAAATACGTATTGGATTAGTCAATAGCGAGATTAGCAAGCCAGTTTCAAAACCAGCTGAGCAAAGCTTACGCAATAAACTTCGGTTTCTTTAAAAAAAATAGAGCACCAGATGTCAAGAAGTGGACTTGTAAGTCTCCTGAGAGTTTAATTTCATGAACGATGATCTCATTGATTGACCAGTAGCTGCCCATTTTTCCAATTCGAACACGAAACTTGTGACAAATCTTTATCTAAAATTGTATATCATAGCTGGTTTCGAAGAATTAATTAGCATGTTCCTCTGTTCTAGGAATACTAGCACTTGCATTGCAAGTCAACAAGAACTTGACATGGAGAGATGTGCAGCATTTGATTGTCCGGACTTCAAATAGAATTAATCCATACCATTCAAGTTGGGTCAAAAATGGTAGAAATTTATTTGTTAGTGACTATTATGGATTTGGTGCCTTAGATGCAGAGCGTTTGGTTAAATTGGCGGTTGATCCAAAGTGGAAAAGTGCACCACCACGTCGCATTTGCAAAAGCGGTACCATGTACCCAAACAGGAATATCGTATCAAACAGACCGGTTGTAATAACATACAACACAACAGCATGTATTGATTCTGAAAATAGTTGTGTTAGAAACTTGGAGCATGTGAAGATTATTTTGGACATAGAATCTTATCCTCGTGGTGGTTTGGAAATCCATCTCATTTCCCCATCAAAAACCAAAGCACCTATCCTAAAGCAACGGACCAGGGATTCTGGTGTTTCTTTCATTAATTGGTCTTTTATGTCTGTCTTCTTCTGGGATGAGAATCCTGCCGGGGCATGGAATCTTCAGATCGTTCAGAAGAGCAGTAGAGCTTACATTGGGAATCTAAAATCGTGGTCTATTGAATTCTATGGAACTTGCGATGAAAGGAACTTCACGAAAGTAGGTGACAAGATGAAAACAAAAGCCACTAAATTACCGGTAACGACAGTCATTGCAATTTGTGGGTCTGTGGTTTGCTTCTTGATTATCGTAGCCGGTTTTTGTATGAAATTCCATCAGAATTATCAGGTGACCATATCTAATAACAACAGTGTCGTTCAACATCGATTTTCAGTAGTAGAATTTACGAATTCAAATCAACCACAAAATCAATAGGGAAATATTCTCCGGTGGCTAATAGAAGGGTAAGGAACGCTTATTGATTTTGATCTCGAAAGAAGTATATTTACGTTCAAAATTAGCACAATTAAGACCCCTGCGTCTTTTGATCATAGCTCGGGACCACTTGATTTAAAATTAATTTCTGGCTCATATGAAAGCTATGTAAATTTTCTTTTAAAATGGTATACTGGACTTTCAAATTTGGACCAGCCAGTAGTTAAAAATGGCATAGAAATTTGAGAGAAATTGTTAAATTTCAAAAAAATTGACGCGTTCTAAGGGTTAAGACCACAATTCTTCTTCCAATTTAACAGTTTTTGTTTCTCTCTCCCAGATAATATCTATGATGATCCTTGGAGTTTTGTTTTTACAAGGTGTTTGCCCAATTTTTCGGTGAATGAATTCCAAAACAATGCATTGAACTTACTAAATGGCATTTATTATATAATCTTCAAGAGGAAAATGCAACGCCAACGCATAATAATACACCTCTGCTTTATAAGAAATTTGGAAAATCTAACTGTTAAGAACTCACCCTTCCCTTCTTTTAGGATTCCAAGAATATAAGACTGTGTTAAGTGTTTTCACAACATATTATCATTTTTATATACATAATAAATTTACAATTGCAATCAATTTTTATTGTACATAAGTTGCGTATTTGCGTTTTTTATGTATATAATTAAGGTAAAGTAATCCGCTGCAAAACGTAATTTTTATGTAGAATACTAGTATTGTAGGATATCCATGGCCAGTGGCATGATGGGAGAATGACCAAAATGGCGGGGCCCATGCTGGATGGTTGTGAGTGAAGTGGAAGGTGTTAGAATAAATTGAGGAATAGTTAAATGAATATGGATATGAATGAATGAATGAATGGCCGTATTTATACTTAGACGAACTAATTGTCTGCGACGAAAAGTTCGTCTTGACGATTAGTTCGTCTAACAAAAGAAGTGTTTTTTTTCGTCGCATTTATACTGTCGAGTAAAATTATAATTAGGACAATTTATTCGTCTCAGACGATTAGTTCGTCTCAGTACAAATACGGCTATGGAATGAATGAATGAATGAATGAATGAATGAATGAGTAAATGAATTAACGAATTGCTGTCTCGCTTCTCTCGTATATTAGCTATAATATCAATACAAGCAAAAAGATGACATTATACATATGAACATAAAAATTCATCATATTAACCTAGATCAGTTGTTAAAACTAGGTGTCGTGTTTTAGGCTTATTAAATTCTGAAGACAGACCATATACAGATGATGTTAGTTACTATATTATAATGCTATATTTTGAAAAACACAATATTTCAAAATTCGACAATGTAGACTTTTATTGAGCAGACTTTCTCAATTTTCCTGCATACGTTTTAGGAAAGCTATATCCTTAGCACAGTTAGGGTGCTATAACTGCTAATATTGCCATCCAGCTTCAAAATATTTTTGCACGTATAGTATCTTAAGAAGGCATAGGAGATCAAAATATAATCATAAAAAAATATCCAAAATTTTGCTTAGTTAGTGTACTGTAGGTATGTACAAGAGTTCCAAAGTTTTCTTATGAAAATTGCCTGAACATGATAATTTGATTGTAGTGGTTTTGGGCAGGTACAAAACACCTAATACCTAATACTATATAATATTTTACCAAACAGCACTCTTAGAGGAAAAGGACAAAACTTTGTGATGAAAAGAATTCACACAGGCTGGAGTAAAGTATAGCAATTTAGAGTATTCACTTTCTGCATTGCTTTTAAAATAATTTAATCTTGTTGAATAATTATAAGATAGGTGCCAATTTTTTCCTCGTGGGAATAAGTGTCACTTTCTTTCGAAAATTGTATATCAGTTCTTTTGGAAACGCAATCCTTCATCAAAGCATATTTGCAAAAATCTTGAGTTTCCAGGAAAAGTTAGTAAATTAGTTGACTAGGCTATATTTATATTGCATCTATAGCTGAAGAAATTCAGAAAATTTATAACTACACATTCTCTCGATCGTTACCACGTGAGTGACAAACGAAAACAAAGAGAAAATCAGACAGACCTGTTTTAACTGCTTTTTTTGCAAGGATTTTAGAACAATATCATAAAAAACGTTTTTACGTTGTTAAATCTTTGTTAAACTTAATGTTGATTATCGTAATTTTAATTTTTATAAAGTTACATATACATGTACATAATAACCAAGCACATACGCTTATACGTAGGTACGAAATAAAAATCAATCGCGATTGTAAATTTATTATGTATATAAAGACCACGGGTGATTTTATGTTGGTTTTTATGGTAACTTCTTTCAACTAAAAGCTTTCCTTAGAAAGGTCTATAAAAGAAGAGGCATATTAGTCTTGATAAACAAAATAATTAATTTTACTTTACTATGGCACTTTGTTTGAACTATAGATGAAGTTAATTTTTCAAAAAAAATGCTATATATTCTATCGAGTGTTCTTATCAAAAACGTCGTTTAATGAAAAGGAGAATTAGGGAATGTTAGTGTTAAAAATTTGAAATGTAGGAAATTTTCTAAATTATAATTTATCATTGAGTTGTAACATATTAGCATATTTTGATAAACATCGGAATAAATTATAATAAGTCGTTTTGAAATTTTACAAAATGTATTTAACCCTACCTGTACTGGGCTTTTTTGAGAATGCCAGTACTTGGGGGGGGGGGGGGGAGAAAAATATCTCTGGATAGCATAATGATATTAACTTGAAATTTAGTATGAAGTTAATCCCTAACAAGAATTGTAAAAAATATGCTCAAAAAGTAATGGTTGCTATGGTTACTTGATGACGTCATCATGTAGAAAAAGTACAGAGAAAATACATATACTTGCTTAAAATTACCATATCTTCCGAAATGAAAGAAAAATGAAATGAAATGAAATCATATTTAGAAAGCTAAAAGGATAAGCTTTCAATTAAATCATCTGAATTGAGAAAGCATCAAGTCCTAACCATCTATAGCGCGCCACACCACCAAAAATATTTTTTCAGTTTTAGCGCGCCATATTGAAACTATGACGTCATATGAAAAATTGATAACGTCAGCAGATTAATTTTAACAATATACAACTATAGTCAAAGTTTCATGTCAATATCTTATGTTTCGTTTTGGAGATATTTAAGACTACTACTAACGCTCAATTAACAAAGTTATTATAATACACCCTTGAATGGGCAATCTATATTTTGTTAAGTTATGATTAATGTTATTAAGGAAGCGCCCAGTCAGATCTACCCCAGTGATTGCCCCAGTAAAAGTATAGCTGAAAAATTACCTTAATTTTTTCCCAGTGAAAAAATCCTCGCCCCAGTATTAGAAACATGTATTCAACTACCCCGCTGCTGGAAGAGCTGATAACATCATTTTTTACCCCGTCAGACGCAGGGGTGTGAATTGGGTAGCCATCTCAATCCTAGCCTTTCTCTCTTTATAATAATAATAATAATAATAAGGATAATAATAATGATGATAACGGTTATATATTTCGACTCCAATAAATAATTACAAATTGGCTCTTCTTTCAAAATAGCGTAAAATTAAATATGTATGTGGTTAAAATGAATATTGAAAAATAGGAAAAAAGTATAACGTATACTGTTAACTAATATAATATCATATCATAGTGAACAATAACCACAATAAACTTGAAAGAATTATTGACCACCCGACGCATGTATTTGAGGTTGAGAATAATCTTACTTGGGTGCGTTATTCTGGAACTCAAAGAGTTAATACAAAAGAAGATTGAAGAACTGAAGAATAAAAGGCGATATATACCAATTGAAATAATTTTACTTTACATTAATTCATATAAGATTTTGTAACACAGAAGTCTTTTCTGTCTACCCTCCCTGTCTACCAAATTTCACTGTCGTGTGAATGTAAAAGAGAGTAAAAGAGGAATGGAACGTAGGCAAGGTGTTTTGAGAAAATTTGTATTCCAACAAAATTAAAACTGAGGTTGACCACAAAAAAACAATATTCTAATACTTCTCTTTTTACAAAGAAATTATGTGAACAACGCATTTGACTTCTATTTGTGCAGATGACCGTTTTTGCAGGAAAATTCTATGCGGTAGAGTGTTTTTCTCTATAATGGCAAGCAGGATTGCGTGCCGTTTTAATAGAAAACACTCCACCGCATGGGTTTTTCTCAATATTTTAACATACCGGCACTTAAAGGGTTAACTTTTATTTGTGATAACAAGGTGGAAGATGGGAAAAAAGCCATGGAAAATGGTAGACTAATCCATAGTCTAAGTTAAACGAACTCGCGGCGGGAATTGTACACGGCAGCGAACGGCACCCGGAAAGGAGGAAAACTCCGCACGACAGACCTATTTTCGCCCGAGCGCTGACAGCTTTTTCTCACACTGACTATAAAATAGTCTAATTTCTTACTTGATTATTACTCAGTGGCCGTTTACGGAACTAAGTATTCAAATAGGCAGTTTTTTTGTCACTGCGGAAAGTCCATTACGAAAAATTACTTCAATTTCATAGTTTATTTCGGAGTACTTTAGAACTGTTTTTTAACAAAAGAACAAATAGTAAGTGTGCGAGATGATTTATTCTATGGGAACAAGGGTGTCCCGAAAAAAAGTAGCCCAGAGTTTCAAGTGTCTGTAACTTTTGATTTACAAACAATTTTTATATAATTTCATAGGGTTTCGAATTTTCTATAAATTCGTATAACTAACTTTTTCATTCAAAAAATAATTTTTGGAATATTTGTAATTTTATCATGAAACGTTATCAATAAAAAGCATATGTCAAGAAAAGCAAATTATGACTTAATTTCTGTGAAAAGCTTTAAGTCTATGCTTACACTGTGTCTGTAAAAAAATTTTTAACAAAAATTGAAAATAACATCCTCATTTTTAATTTTTCATGCAATGAGTTTATCAAGCGCTTTATTTTTAGTAAGAGCAACGTTAAGAATTGAATATTTATGTAGTAGCTTTTAAAACTTATGGTGCGAACTGTAATTTAAAGCTATTCAAAATATACACATGTATTTGGTTGTATTGATGTTTTATTAAGTGCATTTTAATTAAAATAATAGCACGTATCATGAATATTTTGAAAAAGAACAATTTTTATGAAAAAAAATCCAGCTTTTCCTAAATTTCCTTTCCGTGTCTTCTATTTACTATTCGTGTTATGTCTCACACCACAATAACTTCTTGCTTCGAACATTTTTACTATAAAAGTTGCCTATTAAAACGAAGTTTTATTGATGATTTGCAGATTAATGGCCGTATCGAAAGGAAAGAAACCTTAATATTTTCAGAAATGTTCAAATTATAAATTGAATTTTATAGTTTTAGAAAGTTACAGAAAGATCTATCTAATGGTATAAAAAGCGCAAAAAATAGTGAACTATTTTGAGAAAAAAATCTGTTTAAAAATTCGGGCTACTCTTGGTTTGTGATTTATGAAAGCTTATAGCTACACACTCTTTTTATTTATTTTCAACAGTATCGAACTGATGAAGGTTGATGGTAAAATGTCTTGTTGATGTGTTACATATAAAGTTTAAAAACTTGTTGGCACTTTGTTGACTGTTTCGAAAGTTCCTTTTTTTAGAAAGGTTTGATACAGAAATGTTTCTTTTTAAAAAGTAAGGTAACACAGAAATACTGCTAACGGTTGGTACACCACTCTAAAAGTTAAGTCACTTGTATTACCATACATGACAATACAAATGACATAAACTTGTAGCAAGGGAAAGTTTCATGCCATTTTTGTCAAATTTGGGACGTATGAATAATCAATGAGTTCAGTGAGCTGCAAAATACTTAGAAGGTAGGATTCGTCCTATGGATTTATATTTTATACTTTACATTATATTTCATTTGGCGTGGCGCTTTTGAGTTTAAATGCTAATGGAGGAAAAACTGACATCAAATTAATTATTTATGCACCACTAGTTTCTCAAATAAAGTAAGATTCATTGACTTGATCCTTCAAAAGATCAGGGGTGTATCCAGGATTCTTTTCAATTAGGTCAAAAATGTTGCCTATCTTTTCCCCCGCCCACAACCCACTCCCACTCTCATTTTTTGAACCTCCATATCAACGATAGTTTATTATTCATCACATTCGACTAGAATTCATTAAGCAGTCAAGATAATCCTTATAGTATATCGATGGGCTTATTAAAAAATTACACACTTCTTATTATGAATGTTTCCATTAAAATGCTAAGAAAACTTAATGTACTTCAGATTATTTTTCTTAAAAAGGTTTCTTCTCAAAAGCAAATAGCCTAAGAGCGTAACTTATTATCTGATTAGAGTTTGAGGGTTCAAAAGCTAAACTTCTACACAATACCTTTATACAGGCAGAAGCATCCAACGAGCCCAAAATGCGAAATATCTGGCTTTTATTTCCAGAAAGTTCACTTTGACAAAGCCAAATTGTCTCAGAATACCTCGAAAATTCTAGGAAACTAAATTTGTCTCCAAAAAAGCAAAAATCCAGGAGCCCAAAACACAAAACACCTGTTCTTTTTATCCAGAACATCAGAAACAAATCCTGCATGCATCAAATCGTCTCAGAACACGTCGCATTCTCCAGGAAACTAGAATTTTAGATCGAACACATAAATGAAAATATCCGTTCTTCTTCTCCAGAAAAGCCAAAAATCTAACAGGCATCAAATTTTCACAATACAGACATTTTTTGAAAATGCCTCGTTGGGTGTTTTCGTGCAGCTGATAAAGTATTTTCATAGGAAACATACCGGTAGACAAAAGAAAAAAAATCTAATTCGCATTTCAGGGACAAAAACGAGTCTTTTAAAATTTTCAACCTTATAGGTGGATGAAGTTTTGCAAGTTAGCGAGTTTTTGCTGCATCTCATAAAAATAAATGACAAGCAAAATATTTCGAACTCACACTCACGAAAATAAATCAGCGCAAAAATTTATCCACTGAAGGTAAACTTAGACGATAATTTAACATATCTTAGCTTTCAGGGAACAAAGAATTAACAACGATAATTTTATAATTGGTAGTATTGAAGAAGCAAATAAGCCCCCCACTCGATTAAACCACCCCTCTTCAATAAGCGCCTCTCTTGAAAACCAAAATTTTAAATAAGCGCACCGGGCGAACCAGTTTTGATATTTGCGATTGCTCCTGCATCACTTTCTTTTCAATTTCTATTATGTTCAGGCATTTCCAACGCAAAACGCAAATAAGTGTGAACCAGGCTTTACGGTATGGTAAAAACCAGGTTGAAATCGATAAAAAGCCTTCAAATGTTCTTAAATAACAAGTTTTAAATCGTTTGCCATTTGAAGCTTTCCGTTCTTATATGGTTGTTCTTATAAAAAAAACGTGTAATTTAATTTTTCTAGAAAATGGGGCTTTTGAGTTCAACAAACTAAACTAACTTACTATATTCATGATATACATCGCAAGTTGGGCACATTATATTTTGCCACTAGTTTTGGAAATATTTGAATAAACGAATGACTTTAATTATATAAGTTATTTATAAGTTTTATTGATTATCATCGACTCTTTCAGCTAAATCAGTAGTTTATTCCCATATTCCCAAAACTAGTGGCAAAGCATTCTAAACTAGTGGCAAAATGTGATGTGCCGAACTTGCGATGCATATCATGAATTGTTCGTGCCTGGTTTCTTTCTGGCAATTCTATTTTCAAACCTTGTTATCTTGTTGGAAATTTGAAGTGGTGCTTAACAGATACTTGTTTTATCTTTATTTAATTACTTCTGTGCCGGGAATTAACCATTTTGTGAATCTTTGGACATACTCTATTTCTTGACCGGGGACCACTCCCTGGTGCATGAGTCGCGGAGCTCCTAGTTCACTACCCAGGGGTCCAGGACCGTAAAAATTTTAAATTCCATGACGAATGTTTGTCATCGGCACTTAAAGAGGTTAATCCTCATCATAATTAATAATATGATCGACGTTACTAAAAGAAGGAACAACCCGGAACAAGCGGAACAACCTAATAACAAGCCAGAACAAGCCAGAACAGCCCGTAACAAGCGAAAGATGGCGTGCGGGTGCAAACATTAGCGCGTATAGCTGTTTCATGTAATATTCGCACGAAAATTTCCCAAAATTCTTTGTGGTGAAGTCGTACATCGTAGATGACATAAAGACGAGCAGAAATCATGAGTACTCAGCAGCAAAAACGTGAGACATGTGGGCTCTTATGGATGAAATTGAATCTGAGTTAAAACAGTTTTATCACTCTTGAATTTCTGATCTAACAATCCGTTTTTGATGCCAAAATGATATTTTATTTTCTTCCCCAAGGAAGATGGGGGGGACTCTGTTGTTGGGACCTTGAGAATTTCACCCTTTCAGGCCAGGGGAATCAGCCAAATACTATTTATTAGGGGGGTGTAAAATTTTATGGACCCCCAGTCCAATTACAGTACATATACATAGTAAAGATAGACAAATTCGTGAAAGTGTCACATAAAACATAAAAACGTCTTCCAAATTTTGTTATTGGGTCGTTCCGGGTTGTTACGGCTTGTTCCAGCTTGTTACGGCTTGTTACTGGGTTGTTCCGCTTGTTCCGGGTCGTTCCTTCTTTTAGTAACGTCGATCATATTATTAATGATACAGTCCGTCCAATAATGCAGGCTCTTCATTGAAAAGGAATATTTGACTCTAAAGTTTCTTATCATTGAAAGTAAAGTTTGGACAGACTTTTAACTATTTACTTTTAGTATCCCAAATTGAAATAACGTTAATTTATAATTTACACATTATGCTATCTACAGTACCCTAAAAATGATTGAAAAAAAATAGCCTGGCTATAAAGGTCCAATACAGGAAAATGTAAACAAACAACTCTCTGCAACCCTCTTCATTTATTCTAATACCCTTCTATTGCTAATTTTGAAGATTTCAGTAAAAGGGGACAAAGTACATATGCCACACAAGCAGACTTATATACAAAGAACACCTTGTATTGAGTTCTGCCAATAGTGCATTTCAATTACAACACAAAGGTTGCTGTCGGTGCTGTAAAAATAGAAAAAGTAAAAAGATTTTATTGATGGACCTCAGTGAGAAGAGGTCGGTGTTGACAATTTCATAGGGGTGTATCTATCAAACATGGTAAAGCCACGAAGTTAAAGATTAAAGCATTTCTTTTAGAAGTAAGAAGCAAATAGGTTTTGTATGATTAGCAGATTTTTCTAATTGCTTGTGGTCTGTGTGTATTTTGTGTAGTAATCTTACAAACACTTTGATCTGAAAGAGAGGCACGTAGCTTTGTTTCTACGTGCAAAAGGGGATTTTCCAAATTCGATTGTTTTAAAGTATTCCACCTTAAAACCCATGCGAGCGAGCCAACGCGAGCGAAATTAAAAAAATGATGAAGTGAAAGACCCTGGGATCGAGGTTGGTTTGTTGTTTAACATTTTTCATTAAATCTTTCCTTTCATTGGCTATTTACGGCTGTTAAATTAATTATTCATAAGGTTCAAATTTTTCGTTCGTTGGAATATGAATTGAATATGGAGGCAAAAAATTTAGCCTTAGCTTAGACTAGTACAAATTTACTTTAAATGAAATTGCGCAAAAATCTGGATTTTTCTACGGGTACTTTTGCTGCCATATTATATTGTGTGAGCTCATTAATTATTCATGA
>JAUBWS010104509.1:0-10515 GCA_032270445.1 Darlingtonia californica | reverse complement strand
CGGGTTTCCCAACTATCACGTTTCCAGAGGCTTGATTTTGCCTAAATTACAGACCAGCTCCTTAATGCCGTTGAGTAATGTTGGCACAAAGAAGTCTTGTTTTGTTATAAATACGTCTGAACTCGAACAAAATAAAAACTAAAAGCCTAAGTTTTTAGATTTAGCCGCGACAGGGCACATTTAAATGAAAAATTCTCCTTCGGTGTGAACCTTACCTGAAATCAACTGGTAGGTATACTCCTTTTTGCAATTTGGTGAGGATTTAATGTGACAAATAGTAGATTTTTTAATTTCCTCAAAATTTGCTAAATTCTATTCCAGCCAAATATTGTCCCATTAAGATATATGCTGGACATTTCCGCTTTCATCTGAATTTAAATTTGTCAAGACGATATGTCGGACAACACAGCATATATACTTTGGATTGTGCCATATAAGTTCTGCCGTGCGCATGCGCATGCCGGGAAATGCAGTGTCGTCCGGTTTGAAATATGATAAAAACTGTCATAAAAAATATGCGGAGTATTATCATACCACCTGAAGTGTATTTTTTATTTCATATGTGGATGAAATTTTGAAGATGTTTTTGGAAGCAACAGTAAAGAAATTAATTTGTCCTCGCTTTTCCAGAACACCCCCCCCCCCCCCCCCAAAAAAAAAAAACTAGGCGAGGTAGTTCTGATTGTCTCTGATAGTCCTCAATAGGTATTATCTGTAGAAAAAAAATCATGCTCTCTTGTACATTGTTGGAAAAAAATGCTTTAAATTTGTCAAAAAGTCTCCTGGTTTACGCTGATGTCTGCATTTTTTGGGTACATTTTATGGGCCATAATATTTATTCCAATGAATCGATCTTTCAAATTACTATCAAAATATGGCATTGTTTATTGGTTTCTTTAAGTAATTATTGAGTTATTCCACTTTGAAAACTATGCTGACTCAGCATTCTTAAAGTACTCAATCTTTGAGTAAAATACTGCATTTTCAGTGGATTTGAAAGGTGCTGAGTCAGCACAATTTTCATTTTGAAACGGATATAAAGTTGTGTGTTCTTAATGAGGGGCTTAAAGGAATTATACGGGTATAAGTTAGAGCATTCCATTGCTTTTAAGAATGCTGGCGTCAGCCTGACTGTTTGAATAATATTGTTTACTTAATTTATTTCTATTGTTTTCTAAACTATTCACGGAATTCGTATTGTCTAGGTTTTATCCAAATATGGTTAATCGCAACAGGAATAACGGCTTTTTTGAAAAAAGGAAAAGATTCTTTTGTTAATTCTATTGTTGTTACGATTAATGATTCTACTTATATACACGTTCATTTTCTTTAAATTGAATAACAAGAGAACAGCAACAACTTGTAAACTGATCTTTAACGTAATATTAGCATTATATAACGTAAATACAGGTTACAAATATTGTACAAATATTTTAATATTTACCTAATAAGAAATTTTTAGATTAATCCTTAATCCTGTGAAATTCTATAAAAGTTGTCATTATTAGAATACTGAAGGGTCAATTTTCGCGAATTTAGGTCGAATTTTCGAAATTAAATAAAACATTTAACCAAAATTGACCCGAATAATAATCGTACAGGGAGGAAACAGACGTTAATAATCGTAGAGTCAAGAATAAATGTCGAGGGGTAATAATAACGTCAAAATTAATAATTGTACAGTTTTCCTTCAATCGTGCAGGGATGATTTTGAAACACAACTTTTCTTCTAACATTGAAAGTCACACTTTATTCGAACATATTAAACAAACATTAAATTTTATGGTTTATTTTTTATACATTTTAAAGCCTTTCTCATTTATGGAAAAAATTCCAACAAAAAAGGTCTTAAATAAATAAGTCTTTTGTGGAAAATATTTTTACATCAATTTGCCTACAGTCTGCTTATAACCACTTGCTTTTCTATATACAAACCTCATACTGCAAACACAAACATTTTCCTTTAAAGAATAGTATGGAGTAATACACAAAGAGCTAAAGGTTTGTAAGGGCATTACAGTAACTACAGTAACTACTTATAACTAAAGAGTTTTTCAAACTTCTCTGCACATACCAATACTACTAGACTAGGTATTTTCTATCTAATATTCTTCCTGTCCCTTCATTGAGCTAAATTATTGGAGTTTGGGCAATAAAAATATGGTTATTAATGCAAAATATTTTATTAAAAGCAAAAATAAATTCGATGCAATCCGCCATTTTGCAGTTTCTCTACCGCGGTGACAATCCCTTAAAACCGACATTGTGAGGTCACAGCTTACTATTTCCGTCATTAATTGGCAAGAAACACATAATAAAAACCTGATTCGCACCTTTTCCCATGGTATTTCAATGAGGGAAAAAAGTTTAGCTGTCATTATGGTCTTTAAAGATTTCAGTCTTGCCTGTATCAATTTATTTTTTCTTACTTGACCACTTTTTTGATCATGTCACTGGTTTCGCCGGAAACACATTGTCGAATATTTTACCGTCTAAATAAATCTACTTAATAAAATTTTCTATTATGAGACTTTTCTAATTAAGTCAAATTACAATGGGAAAGGTGCGTTTCATGAACCACCCTTCTACTGATAAAAAAATTGTAAATAAATAAATAAATACAAAAAAAATTAAAAAAACAAAAAACAAAACAAAAAAAAACCACCAAAGGTGGCCATTTCTTAAAACAGTATCCATGCTAATAAATGGTTTCATGAACCACCCCTCTACTGATAGTTTTCAACACACCCAAGATGTTTAATTGATTTGCTCCGGGTATTCCACTTTGCTCATCTGATCTGTTTCATTTGAATATGAAGAGCAGTACAAAGCTTAGAATATCGAGTGCCATTCCCGTCCAGGCTAGTGCAAATGACCAATCATAGTCACTTGAACCTGTTGCTTCAGCGTATACTGAAGCGCCGATTACTTCAAAAACAACACCAAGCAAGAATACAACAGCTGGGAAAATGAATTTGATTTTTCTTGGTGACATTTTTTGAAATCAATAATACCAGTGCCATCAATGTGGAAATGGCTGCTAGAATGCAAAAATCTTTGGTTATTTGGATCGTGGTATTCGAATTTGTGTCACTTGTACTTGAAAGAAGTGTATGACTTCCATAACCCGGAATGGTTGCCACTAGCTTCGATTCATTCGTTACCGACGGTTCATGCAAGGAGCAAAAATGGCCAGGAATCGTCGGAATAACGAAGGACTGCGATTGTTGTCAGCTTATGTAAAGAAAATAGAAATATGTGTGTAAATGACAGATCTAAAATTCTAACGCATTGCTCATCCGAAAAAGTTTCGCGATTTTGTGGCCTTTTCACGAAAAAAAAACGGCGAAATTTTTACCCTCTTTGTCTTTTTATATATATATATTTATCGTTTATATATTGTTTATTATATTATAAGGATTCACTTTTTGTTTTACAAATCAAAACTTTTGTTGATCAAAATGTTTAAATCTGTTTCTTATAATCAAATTTCATTCTGTGTTTAGGTAATTCTATAATTCGCGAAAAAAAACCACAAAACGCAATCCTCTCTTTGCAAAAATTGCGAAAGTGAAAAACAGTTAAAATTTGATTTAAAAAAACCACGAGTCAGCGTCGCTCCTCACTAGTATTACCTGTAACCTACAACAAAATGGTTGAAATATACACTTAAAAACGAAAATTTAAAAGCATAATTTAAAAAACTACACCCATAATCTAGGTATGTACCCGGAACCGACAATCGATTTTATTTATAAAAAAATCAAACGCAAAATGTGTCCATGTAAAGATATGTTTAATAAATAGGCCGTCATAATTTTGAGGGCGAAACAAATGCCCTCTATGTGTAAAAATAATTCTAACCTTGTCTTCTTGGATTTTGTTTCGTTGTAGTGCCACCTGTATTGTTTGTAACATTTCCTTTTTCAATATCTATTTCCAGCTTTATGATTTTAGATGGCTCATTATTATTCTCTTTGTCTGTATTCACATTGGTAGAGGGTATTGTTCCTGCTCGGAATACGTTAGTTTCAAATCTATCGATCACATTCCCAGCCGGGCTATAACGGGCTACCACGTAAATGTTACCGTTTTTAGATGTCGCTATACCAGCACCAACTTGAGTACTTGATGCCCAAACAACTTGTGTGAAATGTCCACATTGCGGATTGTATTTAGCAGGTATAGTGAATATGTAATCTTCGATTTCGTCATACCACATTTTAGTAGCATCAATTCCTGTTAAATCTTTCCCTGAAAATATTATTTCAATAAATAAATTGTTAATTTACTCAGAGAAACTTTGCGAGTGATAAAATTCACGAAACGCGCTCGTTTAAAGACGCAAAATAAGTTTTGATCAATGAAAGAAAAATGTTACGATCCGGAAAACTTATAGCGGGAAAATCTTTTAAAAATTCGTTGTAGGAAAATCCGATAAGCTGAAGACGATATCTTTGCTCTTAGAGTTTTCCAAATAAAAGGACCTTTTCTTTTTCAAAGATCAACATTGAAACGGTTTTTAAAAGTGATTTTATGTTTGAGTCAATTTTATTTTTAAATCAATATTTCAATAAATTCAATATCTAAGACAAAAATCTTTAAATTGAATAGGATTCGAACTATGAATCTACTGCACGGCGTCCCGTTGTTTAACCAACTAGGCAATTTTAACATTTACATTTTATTTCGCTAACAATTTATAATGTTCTTCGCGTGTTTTAAATGTGATGAAATCTCTGAAAAAATGACTAACTATTCGTTTCATACCCATTGCATTTCTAAGCCATTTGGTTTGCAAGACTAATTAACATTTTAGTTAAAAAAGCTCTGATTCCAAATAATTTAAGAAAGAAAAATTATAATATCATATCACAACTTATCCAGCAACACGTTTTTATTTACAAGTATAAAGTCTAACATGCCCAAAATAACTATTCTGATACTTGTGTGATTAAAAGAATAGTAACATTCACAAATTTATTGGTCCCTCGATCCGTAAAAATTTCTTCCCTTAGGTAAACAAACCTACCTCCAGCCATAGCAAGGTTTTCTCCATCGTCCGACTTGCTGTCATGTTCCAAGCTGTCAGTTGCTGCTAGATGTTCCGCCCACTTCGTCGCTCGGTCAGCAAGTTCTTTGGACCAGAACAACGGTGATGCACCGTGTTTTTGACGATATTCATTGTGTGATGTGAGAATGCCATTCTTGAAGGATATTTCTGTAAAGGAAGGTTAGTTAATTATATTCCTCACAGCGTATTTTACTGACAAAATCCAAAGTTATTCGAGTCTGCGTTACTGTACTTGAAATGTTTTACAGATGTTTTTCACTGTCTAGCTATATACCCTTTGAATATGCTTAATACGTAAATTTCATAAAAAAATAGAGTGAAATATGGGTTTATGGTTACATAAAGGGTACTTTTAGTTTTGGACAAAAGCATATTTTCATTATTAACAAAGAGAACAGAATAGAAATGCAATTTAAAAGTAAATTGTTCATGTCTTTTCTTCTCCCTACAATGGATTTTGCTTCTTATACCCTGGTTTCTATGGTTTTATTTAGAATTTATTAGCGCTAGCACTTATCGGCTTTATTTGGAAAATTTCTTGGTTTTACAGTTAAGGGTACCAGGGGTGGATACAGACTCTCAAAACACGATGTGAAAATCCCGAACTTTTCCGATTTTCTGATTCAATTTCCCCGATTCTTCCCTAAATGTCTATAAAATTTTCCCGATTTTGGTAATTTTAGAACACTTAACTGTGTGAAATCACAACTTTCACATAGTCTCTATCCGCCCCTGGGTACGCTTAGATTTACGTTGATTGGTTTCTTGAATTTTACACTAATTATGCTTATAGCTGTTATGTTCATTAGCCACCTTCACAGCGAGTATACATCTTTTACACGAATACATATTTTGTGGGGAGAAATTTCTGAACAACTCGCCAGTTTGGAGATAACAAAAGGATACAACAGTCAAATTCCCTTTAGAATTTTTTCACTAAGTCTATATTAAAAAATGATTGTACTGACACGGTATATTAAGTCGGCGAGAAAAGGATTTGAAAAATCCTACTCAGCTTAATTAAGGTATGAAAACAATTCAACGTTTTTCTGGTAGCACTTTCTGATAGTGCTAGAATATGATCAATATCTTAAAAGAATTTTCAATGACGTCATAAACACAAAAACATTGATAACTTATTATGTACCATTACTTTCTAATTGTAATGAAAGTTGAGAATTGATGAAATGGTGAAGATCACATTATCATTTTTTGGAAATATGATTACGTCAGCAACTTTTTCATGAAAAGCAAATTTCACGAAATTCTGCTGACATCATCTAGATTTTCTTTTGGTTTTCATTTTAAATGAATCAGGTAGCAAGTTTATGTTTTGATAAATTTTGGTATCCTCATCATTTATAGATAATGAAATATCGACACTTATGTGTTTGTAACGTCACCAAAAATGATGTGATAATCTAGTTTTTCTTCAAATTCTCATCGGACACAATGTATCAAAATCTAACAGGCATATTTAGTACCTGCTTCTAATTACGCTCCTTTTGAAGTGTAATTGATCATATTCTAGACTTTGTAAAAAGTGCTAACAGAAAATGTTTAGTTGTCTTCATGCCTTAATTGACCTATTTGAATATCCAGATTTCCATAATGTTTTTTGATTCCGTAGTACACACACATGAACACACTGACACGTCAATGTGATTTTATTTTAATTTTGTCAAGGACTTGTTTTAAGAGACAAGAGAGCTTAAATTAAAAGAGTACTTGACAAACTATTACTCTCAGCGTCGTTTTGCTTTATATAATCCGATTCAAACGCTTCATTTGAAATTCCAATATCCTCTTTGCTAGGACCAGTATGTACTTTGTTACTTCCCTCGTCTACCATATTGTAATCAAAGTTATTGTTTTCAATATCTGTGTGAATTGGTGTCTGAATTCTTCTACCAAAACCTGCATAAAGAAATTATTGATATAATGTAGCAGAGTTGATTTTACAAGCATTCTTGTTCAATTTACACACATTTAGAAGCTTTTAAATTTTACGATTCAAACTTTCTTACCTCTTTGTGGCCTATAATTATTTGAATATATCCCAACGGGAATAAGATGTACTTCGATTTGAAATTGCATTCCCTACCCTAGAGATTTGTTACACTACTGGGATGACGTGTGAATTCATTCTCTTAAAAACAGAAGATTTGGGAAAAGCAAGCAGTGAAATGCATAATACTAAACTAGTTAAATTGACATTCAAATCTTAAACATTTAGGAAATCAAGATTTTTTAAAATGTTAAGGTACTTCAAACAGATTTTACCAGTTAATAGATTAGTTCAGCTGTGTAAAAGCCACATATTCTGACAAAGCAGAAGTATTTTTTATAAAGATTCTGACGCATACAAGTTTTTCACATATTAGTTGGCTGATATATATTACCTGAAGTCTGGTTATCTTTATCTGTGTCATTCTTATATCCTTCAATTTTCTTCGTTTCAACAGGTTCTGCGATTTCGTTTTCCTTTTCTCTTGATTTATTTGATTTGCCTAATGGTTTGACATTGTCTTCAAATTTTGACAACATATTTCCAGGCGGTGAATATCGTGCAACCACAAAGCATTTACCATCGTTTGTTTTTGCAACTCCAACGCCCAACTCTGTTGATTTTTCCCATATAACTTGTGTGAGATGTCCACATTTCGGATTGTATTTAGCAGGTTCACTAAAATCATAATCTTTAATTTCGTCATACCACATTTTTGTAGCGTCACTTCCTGTCAAATCCTTTCCTGGAAAAACAATTTGGTATCAATTTTACTGTAACATCTTTTGTACAAAATATAAGTGACCCGAGGAAGAAAATATGTATCTAACACCCGTAAAGGTAGGGTTAAGTCACCTATTCAAACGCGCTGTACTCCTAGTGGAAAAAAACATGTACAGGGAAACTTCCCAAGAATTTCTGCAATCATGAAATTTCAAGTTCTAGTTCCTTGAAAGAGGTATGGTTTTGAAAAAGTTACAGAAAATTTGAAAGAACTGTCCGACTTTGAGTCTTAAAACTATTCAAGAAATGCAGACTACTTCAACTGATGCAAGCTTCTAAAACTGAGGCGTGAACTCGAAAAGTTTTTTCTACAATCAGGTAGTTTACATAATGAGAACGTTCTTTGCTACACATAGGTTTCGGAGATAAACCGTCATTTCTTTATCTATATGCACACAAATGGACACTTGCAACATTGAACACTAAAAACATTTACATGCTTTATGGGTTACCTGAAGCAAAAGCCAGATTTTCCCCTTGCCCTTCGCGCTCGTGTTTTCGTGCATGTTGAAGCTTTCCAAGTTTGGCAAGATGGTTCGCCCATTGTTGCGCATTTTCTCCAAGCTGTTCCGACCATTGCAAAGGAGGTGTGTTATGTTGATTTCTGTATTGGTTATGAGAAAACACCATGCTGGATTTGAAATCATCAGGATCTAGAATAAAGTTTAACATCAGTCTACTTGCTAAATATACTGAGGAGTCTCCAAAAATTTCTTATAAATTCTATTCTTTAATTAACGTGAAACCGCGAAAGTGTCATAAAAGTTCAATCAAGTGATATTGCAAATTCAAGGAATAAAATCGCGGAATTTATTGTTTATGATGTAATTTAATATTAGAAATATTTATATCAAATTTAAAATGATTAACATAAATATTGCTCAATAAAGTTAAACATTCCGTTTTCAGAATAGTTGTCATGAAAACAATCTTCAATTTTTGCAAGCAGCATGGTTTAATGAATGGTTTTATTTATACTTGCTTTCATTAACTCAATCTGAATGAATGTATTAAAGCTGTTTAAGCACAGACACAGTGTACTATCCACCCCCATCCCCAAACACAAGGAATTTCGTGAAATTGTTACTTCGCACCCTTTTGAAGAAGGAGACAAGGCACATAAGATGGATACATTTTACAAAGGAAACAATTGTTTTTAGTGTAACTTTTTGATGTTTTTTAGGGATTTTTTAACTAATGAAATAATCCCAAAATTTGATCCACGCGAAATTACCTGAAGTAGTGTTGTTATTATTCGTGTCATCCGTATCAACTTTTAATTTCTTCACTTCATCAGGTTTTGTGGTTTTCTCTTCCACTTTTCCCATTTCATCTGGATCACCCAATGGTTTGACATTGTTTTGAAATTTTGATAACATGTTTCCGGGTGGTGAATATCTCGCCACTACAAAACATTTACCATCGTTTGTCTTTGCAATCCCACCGCCCAGCTCAGTCGATTCCGCCCATACAACTTGTGTGAAATGTCCGCATTTTGGATTATATTTAGCGGGTTGAGTGAAATCATAATCCTTTATTTCATCATACCACATATCTGTTGCGTCGCTTCCAGTCAAATCTTTTCCTGGAAATCGTTTTCACGATTTTTTAAAATTTTGTGTCAAATATGAGAAACCCATAAGGGGACGAAAATGTTAGGTTTTCAGACATTAAAATCGCCTCGTTGAAAGAATCTGGTACAGGGCTAGCCGCCCTCATAAAGTTTCGAAATCATAAAAGTTTTTCATTGTCTCGATTGCAGAGTTTCTGGCTCATTAACCAGAGGTGCAGGGTCAAAAAGAAGTCCCTTATATAGTGGAAAACCGAGTGGTTCTCTAAAACTTATATAGGGTTTAACTAAACTTTCGAAACAATAAGAATTGAAAGTTAATGTTCTGCATGGATTACCTGAAGCAAAAGCCAGGTTTTCTCCTTGTCCTTCGCGCTCGTATTTCTGTGCATGTTGAAGCTTTCCAAGTTTGGCAAGATGGTTCGCCCATTGTTGTGCATTTTTCGCAAGTTGTTCCGACCATTGTAAGGGAGGGGTGTTGTGTTTCTTCCTGTTTTGGTTATGAGAAGACAGCATGGTGGATTTAAAATCTCCAGGACCTGGAATGAAATTTCAACTATCGGTCAGATTGATAACAAAAATGACCATTAATTTGCACTGGAGCCACACGTTTTCTTTTTTCTTAAGAAAAACGAGAATAAGAGACGTCAGGCTCAGGTTAGTAAAATTTTAAAACATGTAATAAACATTACGAGGCTGCGATTAGGATATACTGAAAAAATGTACTGTTTGAAACAATGTTTGCATGATATTTTTACAAAAAAAACACGTCTTGTTTTCAAGTATAAAGTTTGATGCTATTCGAACTTTTATTCATTTTAAACGTTTTTTTTTCTCCATTTTAAGACATCAAGCAAGAAAATTTCTTACAAACGAAAGACTTTTTATGTTAAGAAACATTTAAGAAAGATTTAGGCTCAAATACCGGGTGAGTCACAAAAAAGTTAAAATCTTTGAGCAAATATTGCAAGATATTCAGAAAGAATTTTTATTTAAATCTTTATTTAATCGTATAGAGAAAAGGCTAACTTAAATTTTGGTATATAAAACGTTGATTTACGTCCAGTAGATCAAAAGTTA
>JAUBWS010104498.1:0-10515 GCA_032270445.1 Darlingtonia californica | reverse complement strand
TCAGGACTGATCTTAGACGGAGAGTTATGATGTTGCTAGGTTACTGTTTTTATTGTCTGAGAGATGTAAAAAATAAGGTTTTTAATTAAACTTTTTAAGGGTATAAAAGTTATACCATTGGAAAGATCATGAAATTTCTTTTTGATCATTCGAATATTTTCAATAGTAATAAACAAACAATAAAATTTGAGGATCATAAAAACACATGAAACGTAACTGACTCTACTTATGTTTTCTACAGTATGTAGAGTCAGGTACTGGCTAGGATTTATGTTGTGTTCTGGCTAATATTAGATTATTTCACGCTTGAGTTATAAAAATGATAATGTGGTAAGCAAAACTATTTTATGGATATTCTGTAAATAATGGCATCTATTTTTCTTTCAGTTTATAAAGTCGTTACTAAGGAATTTCCTTTACCAAGTCTAAACGATTCTTTTTTATAACCAACATATAAATCTAATGCAAATATAAAAGTATCTTTTGAATTTTAAAGAAATGTAATGACTACACAAATTTGTCTTTTTTAGGGGTACAAATTATTTTGAGACACACTGTATGAAGAGAAAATGAATGAAAAACTTTATACAGTGTGTATCTCCAATTTTTCAATAAATATTGATTATTTTCTACAAAACTTTAGAGGGTGTCCCATAAAAATGTGGCCTCTCGTAAAAATATCATGACAATTCATCAAAAGTACCGCATATCAAAACAAAGGATAAACTAAAACTTTTCTATGCTATTGCTAATGACAATTTTACGAGAGGCTACATTTTTATGGGACACCCTGTATATCAGCAGAAAACTCTTTGGAAGATCTTTGAAATGATACAGTTTTCATGAAAATTGAAAAGGTAGAACGGGAGTTATTAGAGAAAACGTGCTTAAAAATGTCATAAAATTTTTAATTGAAATAATTTTTAACTCGAAAGTGAACTGTCGGACGTTTTAATTTGACTAATCCAACTTTTTCATTGGAGAGGGTGTAAATTTTTGGAACAAACATTCCTCGTCGACCCAAAGTGTTTAAATCTCAATTTTTTAACGCCTGAAACCAAATGTCAGCCAAAAATTTTGTCACCCGCGAAGAATTTCGAGTCAAACATACTTATATCTTCTGAATTTAAATAATTATGTGCATAACTTTGCAAGAATATAGACACGAATAAGTTCATTCAATTTGCGCGATATACCACTATTAGCTATCATGTACTAGACTAGTTAACTAATCGTTATTTTTTCCGTTCTGTCCGTGTTAATAGTATTTCTGCTATATACGGCGTACGCAGCGCTTGATATCGGGATTCGCCGTCGTGGAGGAAAAAATAAACGACTAGCGTTTAATGGTTTCAATAAAAAATTCAGTGTTGTTAAATTTTACACGGGGGTATAAATGGTGTGGAGTATAGATCATTGGTGGTGCTTCAACAGAATACAAAATGGCGACGCCGACGAAGGAGTTGTATGCGTTTTCGCCTTCTGGTCAAGACATATGCATTTTCTTCTTCTATGGAAAATATAATCAATAAAAATTTGAAATTTAATCTGTGGAAAAATGATAGGTTGAGTGACGCAGGATCATTGATTGAAAAATTATTGTCAATATCGTTGGTGAGGGGGAAAGATTTCCAGTGATTGTGTCGCAGTTGTTATGGAAAGTTACAAACAGTGTGCAAGTAGAGAGATGAATTTGAAAGTCAGTTGAGGTCAAGTAGGGAGTCATTCATAGTTTTCAGTAGATGCAGGAAGAAAAAATGACATCAACCTATGCAGAATCTAACACGAGAAAGAAGTTAGCATTTAGCGCATTAAAATCACGTCCACCAATATCATCGGCGGCAGATACTGTAAGTCATTTTTCTAAGAATCAACCCTATAGGCAGCTTAGAAGAATAGTTATCCGGATATTTTGGTTTTTGGGTAACTTGCTTGTACACACTTAGGGTGACTGTACAACAGGAAAATATGTGTAAAAAAAAGTGTTTAAAAGAAATTTTGTAATTTAAAATTCACCCTTTTCCCTTGCAGAGAAAATATTTAGAGAAACACCTCAAGTTTATTGATTGTGATTCAAGCAATTCCATTTCAATTCCATTTCTATTGTCTACTTTTTAACACAAACATTAGGTTGCCAGTTCTACAGTAGATCTATGTTTCGATAAGTTCAAAAAGGTAATTGCAGTGATGAAGAGTGGAAAAACAGTTGAAGTGTTTAAAGGTCCCTTTAAAGAATTTGGAGATGACATCAAGTGAAGTCGTGAATGTTGTTGCTTCAATTATTGTTAAAGAAGTGAAAAGTCTATGCAGGGTAGACCATGAGACCACCTTCCGTCTACAAAGTGTTAAAAATCTTGCTAGATTTGATCATACACAACAAGAAAGAGAGTTGTTTGAGAAGGCACCAGTTACACATCAAATGATAATGTCTATTGCTACTAATCCAAGAAATAAGAGGTAGTATATTCTTATTAATAAGATGTAGAATACTTAGATGCATGTAACTTGTCTGATGATGAATTGCATACTTTACTTGTAACGAATCAAATCTGTAATCTGCTGGATGGTAAGCCAGAAATAAAAAACAGTTGAATAGATTAGTCAACAAAAGAAGTCAGAAATAATGCATACTGTTTCTGAACAAACGTGTAGCAAGCATTCAGAGAGACCTTTTTTAAAACGATCAAGTTTATTCGATGGTCAAGTTTAATCTATTGGGCTGGTAAAATGAAAAAAACTATATTTTATAAATAGGGTTTAGGTGCAACAGTAGCTGCTTATTTTTACTTTTGTTGATATCGTATTCTCTCTAATAAGCGCCCGGGTGGTTATAATTTTTTTTTAAAGTTTAGGGGGTTGCTTATTAGAGAAACTTCTAATAGGGGCGCTTATAAAAAAATCTAGAAAATGGATGTCAATATAATTGAAAACAAAAAACATGTAATAACATTTCAAGAAGAAATTAAAAAGTTGGAGGAAGGAAAAGCTATTCATATGAACATTGAAACTTCAGAAATTAAGAGGGGAACATTTTTCTAACATTTTTTTTAAATGTAAACATCATGCAATTATTTTCAAAAGACAATCTTTCTAATTACCGCCTGGGCGCTTTAATTTCCGTGTAAATATTATTCTTTCTAATAAGCGCCCGGGTGGTTATTAGAAAGGAGCGCTTATAAAAATATTTTCAGCTTGAGAGGGCCGCTCATTAGAGAGGGGTGCTTTTTGGGGATGGGCGCTATAGAGAGAATACGGTATTTAGGTATGGAAAAAATATTTTACTTTTAAAAAGAGACTTAGAGCTTGGCCCTGAAATTTTTTCTTGCATTATTTGAGATTTTTCAATTCAAGGTGGAAAAGAAGACAATTGAAAGATGCATCCTGGCAATCATGACTGGATTTTCAATTTTTTTGCTCACAAGAAATGAATGCCACGCCGGTGATGAATTCATGTGTTTTAAGGCGGGGCCAGGCCAAAAAACAAACATTTCACCGTTTCCATGCAGTGGGGTTTTGTCTTTCCTATTCCTCTGTACTAAGAAAATTGACAGGTAGCGTTGGGACGCTCCAGCAAAGATTTTTTGCTTCTTGCCATTAGCCACTTGTCGGTTTTTTCCCTCTCTCCGATTTGCCGTGATTCCCGATATTCCCCGATTTCCGATATACTCAAGATCGGGATCGCTTTAAAAACCGACTTGCTCGCTAGTCTACTCATGTACGGGTCATGTATCTATTGGCAGTTATAGCGGTTTGAAATTTTCCATAAAAAGTACGATAAATGACTTATTATCTACTTTTTAAAATTCAGTTTAGCGCCATGAGAAAGATAACATTTGCTTTTATTCTACCTCAAAATTTTCGAACCCAATCACGTTTGGGTAAGTAGAAATTTATGCTTTCACAAAATTCATGAAGTCTCTTTCTACAATTTGAAGTGTAAACAGACCTTATTCGGCCTTATATTTTAATGACCTATAATTAACTGCAAACAAAAGCAGTTTGAAAAGACGCGATCTTAAAAATTCACTAGTTTTTACTCCATTCATTTTTACCTCGTTGTTTAAACGTTTGCACAGTAATGCTTTTAATCCCAAAAATTGATATTGTCACCTTTTTTTTATAATAAAACGGGAAAATTAAAACAAATGTTTCACGGTACATTTGGTTTGGGTTCTGTTCGACTGGTTAGACATGAGTGGGCTAGTATCATTTGGCAAAAATATTACAAAGCTATTCCATATAAAAATATTAATCATAATCTTGTGTCATCTAATGCTCTAGACATCAAGTTTTTTCTTAATGTATGTAGGTTAGCTTTATAGTAGTTTAGACTTTCCTTCATAAAAAGGTACAAATGTTTTGATAACTTTATACAATATATTTTCTAGCCCTAGTTGTGACTAAGCAGGCAGCACCCAACCCCCACTTTGGAGGGAGCATTGTCTTCGAACCTAGGCATCAGCCACGATCCCCTCGAAGATTAAGAGGTTACATAAAGCAAATATTATAATTCATATCTTAAATATTTTTCCCCACATTCTTCACTTATGATCTATTTTGGTGTTATTGGATCAATATTGACTATGTATTGATCGAAGATGATCTTCAGTTTCGTGACATATTCGTTTTTCTATCGTTCATCGAAAGTTACTTAGAGATCGACATGGTTAGATAATCACCACTTTTGTGTTGCCTCTGTCGTTGGATCGATCTTCATTCTATTTTACTGTTTTCATATCATTCCAGCTCGCCGTGGATCCACAGAATAATGCAAATATAAAGAGAAAATATAATTTTTTAAACATCAATTGATAAAACTTTGCTAACCAGTTGAAACCGAGTGATTTCAACTCCCTTCGTATACGCTTTTAAGAACATCCTACACGGTAATGCGCATGCTCAAAATCTCATTTTGAAACGTCAGGAAAACGGTTACCAACTGCACGTTGTTACCATTGTAAACATAATATCTAAACAATAATAACCAACAATAACAACTTTCAAAAAATTGACATTATAGTCATAAGGCCTAAGTGAGTTAGAAATTTGTCTTTTTGTTGAGGAATTTAAAAATTTGTCGATGTATTTACTGACAGCAGGATTCTCATTGATCTCCCAAAAAAACTGAAGAGGCAATCTTTGATAATAGTAAATAGCAGATAATGGCTTTAAGGGTGTAATGAGTGCAAAGTAAGTCTTGATCTCTTGTCTGTTACAGACTATTGTCTTCCAATAAATAATTTAAACACTTATTTATAGTGTCATTTTTTGTTATTCCTTCATATAGAAGATTCCAAACTGGCCGTTTGATTGGCTGATTTTTTTTCTGCAAACTCGTTTCGGAAAATCTGCTTACACACCAAGGGCTTTGTTATCATCCACACGTCAAATCTGAAACGTTTGTCCATTATACTGTAAATGATACCGTTGACGAAACAATGACAATATTTCAACCATGTGAATACCCGCAATAAATCCATATTGACAGACTTATGCAGTTGAGAGATATAAATAAAGTAATAAAGATGAATTGGAAACATAAAAGCAAAAAATAAAAATGAAATAATTATTAAAATATAGACTTTCAGTTTTATCTCTCTTCCAAAACGGCAGCGTCTGGCCAACTTTAACGGCTTTGTGAAACGGCAAAAAAACACTTGTGGCGGAGCACTAGATTCCTGTTCTTTAGCGCGAGCTGGATGGTTAAAGTTGTGTTGGATGCATCTTTCACCTATTGTGATATGTTCTATTTTTCCAAATGTTTGTGACATGTTATTATTATGTAGCTTTACCATAAGAAATATTTTAAAATGCAAAATTGTTGTTGATGCCAGGGGTATCGGAAAGAAAATTATAAACAATGTTAAATTGTAAAAGCTTCGAAATGATTCTGATGAATATTTTGGAACACACCATTTTACATCATTATTACCAAGCAAACTCAAATTCATAACATAAGGTAAATGTCCACAAGCTGTCAGTATCCATAAGAATACTGAAGCTACAATAATAGTTCGCAGTTTTATTCTTTGGGTAGGTAGACGTGTTGTTCCTTGATAACGCTCATAAGCTAAGAGCACCATAAGAAAAGCTGGAACATCACCTGTTATTAGTTGAAGGTATTTCACAAACTGACAGCCGGGCAAGGAATATTTCCAGGAAAAATAGTTCATTGTCGTCTCTAAGTCGAACACCATCAACGAAGCATAAGCAAGATCAGCCAAGGCGATATTTACAACAATGAAATGAAAACCACTAATGCGTTTACGTTGATAAAACTTCAAAAAGCGAACAAGTAATACCATAGAATTGAAAAAAATACCTAGGATCGTAGATAAATATTGAATCGTCAAGACACATTTCAAACAAAGAAGCATTGTGTCATATAGAGTGATAAACCCACAAATGAATGTTCCACAAGGCTTCAGCGACTTCACATCCTGGGCTGATTCTCAATGCGATCCTTAATATTAAAGGTTTTTTGTTTTTTACCCAAAGTTTTATTTATAATCTTTCTGTTATGCCCATTTTTTTCCCCACAGTAAGACAATATTTTTGAGACTATATTTTTGTTTTAAATCATAAAAGCTAGGAAGAGGATAAAACCTTTTTTGATGTTGATCGTAAGAGAAAAAACATATGAGAGATGCAATGAAAAAAAAGACGTATGACAGATGCAATGATAATGTAAAAAGGAATGGAAATTGTTTTAGTATCTGAACCACTACAATAAAAGTCATTTCAAGCTACTTAAGCAGCTATTGTACTCCTAATCCTAAGAAGCCGTTTATATGAAGGCAGAAATGAAATTTTTTAACAATGCCAATAACTGTAACCACTTATGGGGTTTCCTTTTTGACCGAAATGAGTTTATTTCGGGTAGTTTCGAGTCGTGGCTTTTAAGATAAATGTAAACGGCCTCTAAGGTGCAAACAGTCTTATTGAAGAAACGTTTTCGACATTATGTGGGCTAGTTTAGTTGTATGGAAAACTTACAATAAAATAAGTACCTTCTTATTGTGATATGCACCTAATAACTTAAAAGGACCAAAAAAGTGAACCTCGATTTTTAAACGAACGAAACACCTTCCCCGAGATTAATTGTTATATTTCATTTGAGACTAACTCTGTTTTGTGTCGTAATAATAAACTTGATTATATGTAATTAGAAACACTTCAAATTGGTCATAAAAGCTAAATTTTACTTCCACTTTATTTCCTCAGTGTTACCGCGGTGTTTTCAATCACCTAAGTTTCTAGTGTTCCCAAACGCGATAATATGACAATAAAAACTACTGGGAATCGATTCCGCGTAAATTTCTCCCCGCGAAATTTTCTTCATTTAAGGTATAAAAATGCCTTTAAATGGTGTCTATTACGTCATAGATGATGACGTCATAACTTTCTTTTTACTATATTTGGGTCATTTTTAGGGCAAATTCACTCCAAAAATCTTTATCCTATCTTAAAAACCAGAAAATTTGTTAAAAAGTAGGTTGTACTATCTTTAAGAATCTAAAAATAGAACTGAAATCATTTTACATTCCTAACTATCTAAGGTATACTTTTTCTAGGATTTTGTAGAGTGTCTAAAAGAGATCATGTGTGCCAAGTTCCATGCTAATAGCTCTTTTCTCCCAAAAAATAATCGGAACTCTGGGGGGTAATTTAAACCCTCAGAAAAGCCTGGTATTTATAGGATTAATGAGAATTTTTTAAAATTTGAACTGAAAGCTTGAAAGTGAATTATGCCACTTTTTTGAGGTCCTTGCATCATTTATAATAATCTTAACTTTAATTTGAATACTTTTCAAATTTTTTAACCCTGTGATACAAAACGACGACGAATAGCGTCCAAATTTTGTCTAAATACCACCTTGTCTTCAGAAGCTCTTAACTTTTGAACAGTTGAAAATGTCAGTTTTAGTTTTCAAGTTTATTTACTAGTAAGGGATCGTACATTTGGGACCAATTCGAAAAAAAAGATTTCTTATCATAAATTAGATTTGTCATCTGGTTAATTATAAACTCGCTAGCCAGTCTCTTTTCCGAAAGAGCGGAGAAAACGGTAAATATAATCAGGAACTGGTAAATCGGACACTCCCCATTACTACGCCTTTTTTAACTTACGCCGCTACACCTAGTGACTTAGTAATAGGGTAGTTTACTAGTCTAGATTAATTAGTGCTTTTAGTTTTGAATACTTTTTCTCCTTGGGATAGATGGGGCTAAAGTTTTAAACAATTGGACCACTGAACTATATAGAAACTACCTGAAGAACCATAGACGTATATCAGCTTTGGAAGGCCGATATAAACCAATTCAACATTTCATCCAACATCGCATTTGGGGTAACCTGATATTCACGTTTTATTTCCAACCGACACGCTAAAAGCTCTAAAGGTTGCATGCCAAAATAACATCTGAGGAAAATAGCAGTGCCGCTTTTATGATTTATCCCAAAAATCTTGCAACGTGCCGAAGCTCCAAAACCTCTATTATTGCTAATACGAACTTCAAAACGAAAACAAACAGCAACCTAGTATAATACTAAATCCAGTCTTTTTTAAAAACGGTCTCGCAGGAAAATAGCCGCTATATTTCTCAGATTGTTTTTCTTCGCCTGTGCCGTTAGAGCGTTAGCGTGTCAGTTAATGAAGTTATGGCATTTTTTCTGAGACACCAAATATTAGTATATTGTAAAGAACACCCAGTTGAATAACTCTGTACCAGTCTTTGCTCTAAGCTACCGAAAAAATACAGTCAGCAGTTTCCGCACACAGCCGAAAGCAAAAAAATGCTAAGGAAACAGGAACTTAAATCGAAATGACGTGAATTTTGGCGAGTCATCGCCAAAAGAAAGCAAAATCCTAAATTTTTCAAATTTGTTAACTAAAATCACATTTCGGTGACGATTTTGATTTTTTCGAGCTGCCAATAAAATGACAAGTCAATAGGCTGTTCCTTTCAGGACTTATAGAGGTGGCACTATACTATGTGAAAAAAACTGAGCCGGCAAAACCGCAGACCAGCATAATTCAGTAAATTCTAATAAAAAAATTGTTCTCCGAAATGGTTTTTTGCAAGTCCGTTCAACGCACAAATTTCCTTGCGAGTGCACCGTTATAGTGTACGCGTTTCCTGAACACCTGTTTAATGATCTGATGCTGTTTTAACCAAAAAAGTTACTTTTTTGTTCCATCCATTCCTCGTTTTACGGTAAAGATATTAATTTCGGCTAAGGAAAGGGTTTCACAAAACCTTACGAAAAATTAACCGATCATTTTAACGGGACTCTTATCATAAATAAAGGGTTTCACCGCAACAAAGCCTACAGAGAATTGTGCATCCATACTGCTTTAGCCTCGACCAGACCGCTGCACCGGTATGGAAAATTGATTTCCCTACGGTTTCTTACCGTTCGTAGAGTCTGGTACAGGCTAATACCTGATTATTATATTGATTCTGGGAAGCAGAATAACAACACTACTTGGTTATTCATTTTACAATTTTTCTTTCGCATAAAAAATTAGAAAACTATTAATTAATGGCAGTTTAACTCAAAGGATTGGGAAATTATTATTAAAATGATAAAACCAGCACGATTGCATGACGACTGAGATGAAGAAACAGTTTCCAACTTTCAAATACATTTCAAACGTCAGCCAATTTACACACTTATTTACAAACGAAATATTAATTTCCTAACAGCATTTATAAGTTGCGGTGCTTTGTAAAAATCATCTTCATTTTATAAGAATGAACTCGAGTCGATGAGCATTGATGCTCTGCTACACGAACATTCTAAGGACAAAAATCATTGAGAAACGAACAAAGACAGTGCTTAAGGAATTAACTTAATCGTTAAACTATAGTGCGAAAAACATTTCATATAGAAAACAGACTGGACAAGTACGCCGCTACTTATTGTGCTATTGTATATATACATACATTATTAGTCAAAGGTATACTCTTAAATTAATAACAAGAATAAGATACTGTTCCCCTGTTTCGTTGCTTCAACGGAAATTTTCCATAAAGGAAAGAAAGGCGCAGCGAATGAAATGATTGTACATTGACCGTCTTTTTATCCACATTGAATTAAATAGATGTTTGTAGTTCATATCTATTTCTTCCCTTTTTTGTTCGGCTGTTGATTCCTTGGTGGAGTAATGGGTCGACCAGTGTTTAGTCCACCATATTGATATTTAGCTTTCTTCTCTGCAGGTTTCAAAATCTAAAGTAAAGAAGAGCCAGTGTACTCTCGAGTGCCAACTAAACTGGCCCCCCCGCTTGCTAATTTTTCGAATTTTTTCCAACCCCCCCCCCCCAGACCTTATTTGGACCTCCCGCTTATTAATTTTTCGCCAACAGACATCTGGCTCCGGTGTTTATCTTTTTTCTTTCTTTCGTGTTTGTTATTTTTTCGCAAACAGATAGCTAGCGCCGGTGTTTTTCTGTTTTCTTTCCTTCGTGTGTATAATCGATGGTGAAATAGACTAGCAATTAATCGTT
>JAUBWS010104476.1:0-10516 GCA_032270445.1 Darlingtonia californica | reverse complement strand
GTGGGTTCAATCCCCACTCGATCCGTTACCTTTGCGGAAATTGGAAAGTCACATTAGTGCCAGGATCCGTTTCATTACAATATATATGTATGTGCACTTGGTTCCATGATAAGTTCCCCAATTAGTTTTTTGTAACGACTTTCCTATTACAGAAGAGAAATAACTGAGCTAGGCCTAATAACTCTGATTACATAAGAGATAAAATATATTTGTGTTTAATTTATCATGACATATCCTACAAATATAGCTTAACAAACATACTTGCTTTGTGCAGAAAAGTGAAAAAGCACCGGGTTACATTGCCAATATGTAGCTCAATGGCAAACTAGTCTTTAGCAATCACATTACTTACCCCTTCACGTTCAAGTTCAGCTAGCTGTAATGAACAACGGAGTTCATATAACGTATCCGTACCAAAGATTGAGCCGACGAAAACACCATCTTCTTTCAGACATCGTGTGATTTCAGATAAGATTCCAGGAAGATCATTCACCCAGTGTAAACTATGAATAAATTTCACAGGATTTGCAAACTAATATCATTATTAAACACTTATGCATATCACGTAGTATATGATTGAAGCTAATTTTACTATCTGCTTCAAGCCAAACGAAATCTGCCGTAAAAACACCGTTGTGTTTGTGATCCGTAGCTAAGTTGGTATAACGCAGAGCTTAGAGTTCATGGATAAAAAATTTGACTCTCTCACAGAGTATCAATAGTGAATTTGCTAATAAATGTTCAATCCGTAAGGGTTTCAAAGGAAACAAGATTATTGAAAACAGTTTTAAGGTACAAATCATAGTCCTTATAAAAGTTTTTTTTGAACTGTTTGCTTTGAATGCTTTGAGGTCAGTAGGTAAATAACCTTTATGAATGTATTACCTTAAACTACTCATTACAAGATCAAAATAGTTATCTTCAAATGAAAGCTTTGCTTCTTCATTCACAATAACGTTTGTTGTTTCCACCTCAGTTTCAACACACCGCTCCTATATCAAACAAAAAAGGGTCACACGGATTAATAGTCCGACCTGCAGACTTCATAAGTACAATATTTACTGTGCTCAAAGCATTCTCAGTAAAGGCTTCTAAATTAGACGAATTGATTAGGAAATTCCCATATCTCAAATTTAAAGTTTCTACAGAGAAAAAACAGTGAAGAAAATAAACGGCATTTTTTCATGTCATGATTGCTCTTCCGTTCCGCATTTTTTCATTTTCTTTTCCATACAATTCAATAGAAAATTATATCACTCATTTTTGTGTTTTACATTATTCTAATTTTTGGCAGTTACCTATTTCAACTTAACCAATTTTATTTCTTATTTTTTACTTGTTTAAAACTGTTTCTTTTTTGTACTCTTCCAGCAATACTATCCCATTTTTTACGACCAGCTATTGCCCACGAATTTTACAGAACTTATACTGTACTGCATTGCGGTCTATGTTAAAACTTTTCTACCCTTAGCCTGAAAATTTTGGAACAAAAAATTTTTGAGAAAGTTTGTGCAGGAGAAGTTACATAACTTTCCGAAAATCGGAGTCCCAAGGCCTAAGTATATTACATTTGTGGTCCGCCCAACGAATCACGTAACGTAAAAGAGCAGGGAAGTCAATACTTACCAACATTTTCTGGGAATGTTCTAATTGGTAAATCTGTCCAATTTCATCCTAACAAAGGGAAAAAGAAAATTCAGCGTACAGTAAGTCTCAAATACACGTGTTTTTTAGGGATGGGTGCAAAAGCCCGTAAATTGGTCCCTACTCAACCACTTAGACAGTTCAGGTTATATACTTGCAAGTGCTTAAAAGGATAGAAGACAATAAACACTTACAAAAGCCTTAAAGTAGATGCAAGAAAACCAGGAATCGAAAATTACGATAAATAAATTTTTCAAATTTTACCTTATGTACACGTTGTGCTAAATATCCTTTACCAGCACCAATATCCAAAGCTTTTGGGAAAAACCTATGAATATTAGTAATTACAATGTAATTAGTTGAATTTAGTAATTACAATGTAATTAGTTGAATAGACTTCTGTCTAGCTTCATCACTTCGTTTTCAAATGAACGATGCATTTACAACAAACTCGGAATGCAATGTTGTAATTATCGATCTTTATGAATTATTACTTCATAGTTGGTTACCACGATATAAGTTGAGCCAAATCGAGGACCAGGCTTATTCGGAAGATACCTTACATAGTGGTTTTTGGCGATTTGGACGGAAAAAAGTGAAGGTTTATTTCCTTTTAAACTGGGGGTCTGAGGTCTCAAATTGGGTCCAGGGCGAAGAACTGGTGGGTAAAATATTTGATTGTAGCACTTCGAAAGACCTGGAAGACGCTTATTATACGGAAGTTTCTAAAGAACTAAATTTTCATATACCTACTTTATAGTGATTATTTTGCTTACCTGGTAATATCTGCTATCCTGTCTGTCAAACGTTCAGCGGCCTAAACACAAAATATAAGGACGTCCATTATGGTTAGAAAAGTTATCCATACGGAACTTAAGAAATTCGCAGAGAAATCACTTAAATCAAAAAATATGGGCGTCCTCCAGTTGGTTGATACCGCAACAAAACAGGCTCCCTAGATCCTTTGATAAATGTCGATCCTATCCTGTACCAAATTGCTAATATATGTTCTTGTACGGAAGATAACGTTTTTTTCTGTTTGCCGGAGGGCTGGTACAGACTAACTCAATCTGCACGAACATAACTAACGGGAAATTCTGGTATGTAGATTATATATAGATTAATTAACAATACAGCGGCCTGTAACCAAAAGTACTAATATAGGTAGATAAATTAAGAATGCGGACCTACCTCAATCCGTAGATAGTCATAAACATGATGATCCGGTAATTCAGCAGCCACATTTTTTTGCCGGACTTTTGTCTTGTAATCAAAAATGTTTATTTGGTGTTGAACAGGTTGTGAGTAAATTGCCCGTTTATATGACAGCTGTGCCAGAAACTTGGTCGCCTGCTTGTTTCGAAAGCCTCGTACTGTACAACGAGTTGCATTTGAAGCTGCACATTGAATGCAAACCGTTAAACTGGTCATTTTTTCGGTAATAATTGATTAAAACTGAAATGAAAATATTCGAATTTGAATATAAGAATTCGCTTGATTCATATTAAGTACCTTTGAGTCTTAAGAGCTCTACAGTATGCAAGTCACTTGAAGTCGCCAAGGTTAATGCTAAATAATAGTTAGACTATTTTGCTCTATGTAAGACAACTTGCAAAACGAGAGGCGCTCAGAGGAGAAGGAAAACGTATTTTCCCTTCGGTGAAATTTCCGTTACCACACGAAAGGACTATCTTAACCCACGAATTAACGGCTTCTCTAATTCCATCCGCGTGCATTTGAGACTACCTTATTAAGGACAAAATATCGCGACCATAAGTAATTGCGAAATAAATGATTGTGAGGTGTAGATCAGAATATAAGTATTTTCGACATAAATCATTGTGAATCGAGTATATTTTCCCTGATTTTATGTAAAAAACAAATTTGGTTTTGGAAGGTACTTTCCTCAATTTTGCGATGATGTTATGCTATATATTTACGGGAAATCGCAATTATTAATGCCGGAATAATTAGTGTCACAATCAATTATGTTCCCAATAATTATGTCCTGGAGATAGACCACGCGTCCAGGATCCATATGAATATTCCAAACAAACTTTTGTTTGCAAGAACAGTCTTTTAAGAAAAGGTTTTGAGAGCTTGCAGAAAAGTTAGAAAACGTTGACAAAAAGCTAGAAACAATGCAAGGCTTATATTTCAAAAGTTCAGGAACAACCTTAAGTCCTAATCAGAAAATCATCAGTATTCAACGTTGATTATTTAACCACAAGTTTTCCATGCGAAAGTCTGTGAAATATTTGTTTGGAAGAGTAAGTCTTCTCGAAATATTTGTCTCGATGTTTCAAACAGATTTATGAGACTTCTACTAAAGAGAAAGATGATTTGAATTTATCAATTGTAAAACTTCATATACCTGTTGGAAAGCTACAATAATAATTACATTACAATAGTATTTGTTCTCGATAATGCTGAATAATAACTATATTATGCATATATAAATCATATCATTTTCTATTACAAATTCTAATTAAAAAATAAGGTCATCAGAGTAGACATTCACTGATTAATAGTAATGACCTGCCCATAGTATTTTGGTTCCCCTTAAAATGGAAATTTTCTTTTATTGATATGTCCCCTTGTAGATCAATCAAAATGTTGCACTCGTCTATAATCTTTGTTTAGCCAGTTAAATGATAAATTATGTATGAATGATAATTTATGATCAAAAACATTGGTAAACATTCAAATTTCTTAGAAAAATTCAATCATGCATAATGAAATCAACTACAAAAAAAAATTCAAGATCAATAGTCCCGTCTAAAATTGATTAATTTCTTTGTTCTTAAAAATCAACTGGAAAAAAAACTTAGTCCCACTTTAAATGAAGAGAGAAGAAAAATGCTGTTTCAGGCACTTTTCAGGCTTTTTTAAATATCAATGTTTCATACAACATTATATACCAATTGTTTTTGGCAAACATACAACATTGAAAGACCTTGGAGAAAATCATGTCTACCCAAACCTTCTCCAACCGATAGACCCATACCAAGTAGAAAATGAGAAACGGTGCACATGCGCAATAGCTAATACCAACATCTGCAAAAAATCATAAAGAAAAAAAGAGCCACAAAACATTTTTTTGCTTCATATTATAAAACAACAAACGTGAACTAATAATCATAATTCAAATTCATTTTGTATAGTTTCCAGTCTTCTAACTTGCTTAGTTCCAAACAAGTGCCGGTGGACCCAGTGTAGAGCCAAAAAGCTTGGTACGGGTCTTCCGGGTAGACTAGCTTAAAGTTGAAGAACAACAAATTTCAAGGTTTTCAAGAAACTGCAAACCCATGGTAGTTAGACTCCAATAAAAAGAAAAGTTTGTTCTACTTTTTTACGTGGATAAAATTTGGCGTATGTTTAACATTTTGGATTCAGGTGCATTATTTATTGTTTTTCTTCAGTTTCTTCAGGATAAAAACTAGTAAAATTAGGATATCATTTCGCGGTTTTCCAAAAAAATCCACTGAAAATTTCATCCTTGCAAGGTGGCACAAAACTATCGCATTATTTTAATGCCCTCCTTTATTTTAAACCCTTTATTTGAATTAATATTATATATAAAATCAATTATAAAAAACCAAACAACAACCAGAATCAAGATTTATTAAAATTTGCATTAAAAAAATCTCATGTTTGGTCTTCAACTCCTTCATCTTCTTCCACTTCTTTTTCTGCCACTTGTTCTTCTAATTTTTCATCTTTATTATTCTTATCTACTTGTTCTGAGGAGGCTTTTTGCCAGGCTGGTATTTCAACAGAACCTGTGGCAAATGGTACAGATGGGAACCGGTCTTTACTCAGCATCATGCTTTTCAGTGCGGTTAGATCTGATTTTATACTGTCCATTGAGCTCGCACTGGTACGATCATTGCCTAGTTTCGCTTCGATATTGGCTAATAATTGCTTTTCCTCTTCCATTAAGCTTTGAATTGACTTCAGTGTACATGTGAACTCGTAACTTTTCTGTTTCAAATCATCTTTCAAAACCTCCACTGATTCTTTGAGTAGTTCAATTCTTTGATCGTCTTTGATCTCATGAGCAATATACGGCAAAACATACGCCTTGTACGCATAATTGGCAGATGATAAAATCCCAGCACCCAACACTATACCTTTGAAGTAATCCCAGAATGACCAAGCGGACGATTCAATATCTGGATTGTTTACAAGGTGTTCTTTTGATCTTTCAAGAGCTAGTTCAATCTCATCATTATTTAAACCTTTGGCGTGCAAGAATTTTACCCGACGGTCGCGCGAAGTATCTTGCACGTTCGGGTTGCAAAGGAAACGAACAGCGATGTTGACTTTACTTTCATCAATGTTTGAAACTGACTCACTATCATTATCTATTGCTGATGCCATATTTCCTTAAAAAATAGAAAAAAGACCACGTTGTTATTGGCAAATGATAACAGGCCCTATTATTTTTGATGTATAACCACTTTTTTTTACCAAAGTTTTTTCGCATGGCAAGAAATCGATTTTTATAATATTGATTCCGAAGAGCTGCAAACTTTACATCGGCTATTGCTAAATTACTCAGAATAAAAAATAATGTGGATTCTGCTTCCTTATCAAGGGAAGAAAAAAAGTTTCACGAGAGTAGAGCATATCATCGCAAATTTAGGGCAACTTCAAGAAAATTTCTTCTGCGAAATCATCGGAAACTAGCCTTTACCGAATTCTTCAACAAAATTAAAAAATACTGGCAGTAGGTGAAAATTTAAGATTAATCATTACCTATTTATAAAATGAGCATTGTGGCTTTAAAGCACTAGGTGTTTTTCCACAAAGGCATTGAAACCAGTTCAAGAGGCATTTAAGAGACGATCCTTGGTAAAGAATTAGCTGTAATATCTAATATAGACTGTATAGTCTTTTATTGACCACTTTCCTTCAATTTTTAATTTAATTTAATGAATGATAGGTAAATCCACAAAACAAATTGTGGATATTCCCTTACTAATAAACGTGACTAAAATTATACATCAAATATCTATATATCAATTTTATAAAAAAAACATTTTAAATTCAAGATAATATAAAGGATAAAAACAACAACAAAAACGAGGAAATGTTAAATACGTAATACTTAAAGTAAACCTTCAGCTTTTTCTATCAATATTGCATTGGAAAACAGTGGAGTATCTAGAGCAAGGTCGCGCTTACAGGAGGAGAGGGAAAATTTCATTGAAGTTGTTAACAAGTCGTTTTGTTTTATGTCAATGCAAGAAGAAAAAAATATTAAATAATTAGGCTTGCGCGACCTACCATAGATACGCTACTGGAAAATTCTATGTATTAATTTGTGGACAAAAACTATTCATCACGTCAGTGTATATGAACATAAGAGTGGTGTTAATCACCTTAGTGCTGAAATATGTTTGTCATGAAATTTTAGAATTTCTTATGGTTCAGTAGTCGCTGGGTACAGACCAAGCATTTCTGCGACCTATGCACCAGGTCTCCAAACAAAATATTGAAATTTCCCCGCGTAGTTTAACTACAGTCGAGTCTCGCTATCTCGAACTTTCAATGGATCGGACAAAAAGTTCGAGATAGCACGACGACAGGAGGATATTCGCTGAAGGGAACGATAAAAGGCGCATGTTACGAGATAACAAGAGTCAACTGTATCTAAAAATGATAAAAAAACTAACAAAATTGCAGGATCTAGTTAAACAAATTTCGAAAACAAATATCTGGACACATCTAATCTAACAAATATCAATCAGCTAAAGCATAATTTACTAAACAAATTTAAATTTGGTATAAATTTTGCACTTTGTGCATGTATGTATGTATTTCATCATTGTGATTAGTATAAAATTTTTACAAAAGATAACAGAAAAACTGATGTTCAAACTTAAAAGCGAAAAGACAGTGAAGGAGAAATTTGATGAGATGGATTTGAAGGGATTTGATGTTTCCTATATATTATAGTGTTTAGAAGTTGGAAAAGTCGAAAAAGTTTTATTAATTTTAAACAAATTGTCTCAAAGATCTTTTTACGTCGTATTACTTGCTTATCTTTATTGCAGTTGGGTTAGATAGGTTAAGATCAGTTCAATCTCAGTTAAATTCAGTCATGAAAAAATGTGTAGAAAGCCTTTCTCAAAATAATTTGTTGTTACATTTCGAAAAAATGTTGAAAATAGCCCCAATGCCAAGTAAGAGGATATTTATTCCACAACTATTACAGAATTGGTTCCCTTTGTAAGGGGCAGAGTTGCTTGAAGTTTCAGGACAACTATTTCCTGAATTACCATATTTGGCAGCCAAAACCGCCATGGATAAAAAAAGCATTCTAGATTTTACCCATACCACGTTTGTTTGAAACCCTCTTAGGGTTGGAAAGTTTTATGGAAGAATTATTTTGATTTAACAAATCCCTTTAAGCAATAAAAAAAATTAAAACTCTAGATTAAGCTATACTATCCATCATCTTATATATATCTTTTAATTCTGAGACCATCATTTGAAACTTCTCTTCAGAGGCAGTGAAAGAAATGACGTTTTCCTTATTTTCTTCTGATTTGGTAATTTGCAACTGAACCTCAGATCCTGTCTTGTTATCCAGAAACGAGGATCCCATTAAATAATCAACTTTCCAATCCACTGATACAAACTTTGAAATCCGCATACTTTTTGCTTTCAGGGCATTTTGAAGCAGGTCCTTTTTATCCCCATATACTTTACATAATGCAGTCGCCAATTCTTTTGGCAAGCCTAATTGTTGTAGTTCATTTGATAATGATTCACTGTCAACTGAGTATTTACCAGCACTTGAAAAAATAAAATCAACAGCAGCTATAGTTGCTTTCATATCTTTCCCATCGTATTTTGCATCTGCAGTAAACTTAGCAACTTTTCCATAATCTATGCTACCACCAAGAAGTTGGTTCATAATTTGTTGACAAAACAGTTTCATTTTTACAGAGCTTATCCTCGATAGTGTAATGATTTCAACAAGGACCCAATCGGGACAATCTAAATCTCCACAAAACCTGAATCTCATTTTTTTCAATTATCTAAAAAACAAACATGGAAAACATCTCAACTTATAATCTCTTGTTAAAATTTCCAATAAACTACAGGCTGACTGAACATTTTGTTGCTATGTTGAGGCATCTTTCTCAAAATGGTGGTGTTAGAAAAGATCACTTTGAAAATATTTATCTGAATTACATATGTTCAAAGGATTATTCAGTATAGGATGACAGGGCTTGTTGTAATGGTTGGACACCAGTTAAGTTCATAATGGAACTGCAGTTATGTCCAACTGAACTTTGTTCTTAATAGACATTTTGTCTTACAGCTTCTGCCTCAACAAAGCAACAAAATGTTCAGTCTATAAAGTCAGCCTGTAGTTTAAAAAGTATATTCTTCAGTTCTATTTTATGATCCATCTACATACATACATTTTTCTTTGTTGGACATAACTGGATGATACTTTTGCTAGGCATTGTCAACAGCTCCAAGAATGCATTAGATATGTCAAACCCAATTATGTCAGATCAGTCGGACATGGTGTCCTAGGTTCCAAAAATTACGCCCTCAACCTTGGATAATAGTGTTATGACCTAGATAATGCATATGAAGAATTAGGTGATGATGGAAAAGGATGAGGGAAAGACACTCAAATTAGTTATTAAATTTTCTAATTGATTTCATCTGGAGAAGGTTAAGAAAAGAAAATTTTTTTTTGAGAAAACTACACCTGCAAATCCATTCATCAACAGTTCTGGAAAAGTTTATCCAGGAAAATGCTGCAGGTTTTTCAAAAAAACTACACCTGCAAATTCATTCAACAACAACAGATCTGGAAATATTTTTCCAGGAAAAAGGCTGCAAATTGTTCAAGAAAACTTCACCCCTGCAAAACAATTCAACAACAATAGTTATGGAAAATTTTTTTTTTTTCAAATTCAGTGACTTTCCCTCTGAAAAGTGTGAAAAAGACCTTTTTTCCCTGACTGTGTCAATCCTGTTTAGTATTGGAGATACTAATTTGAGTGATAGTCCAGGAAAAAAGGCAAAAAACCCACCCTTTTTTTGTGAAGTTATTATGCTTTGAAAGTTGAGGAAAGTGCTTAAAAAGTGCTGAGTTAGTGAAATTTTGCAATAATTTGACCAAGACTCACTAATCTTGACCAAAATTACAGGGATTTTTCCAAGCACTTTTTACCGCTGTTATGCAGCATTTCAAAACTCAATCTTCCTGATATGCAGAGACTCTAATAACTACAGAAATACTTTATTCTTATGTGTTCTGTTTTATGTAAGGTATTGACAAAAAAATAGCCTCTTTCCTCTTGTCTTTATCTATTTATCTATTTATTTTTTAATATAGAGTGCGTTTTCAAGTAATTTAGGAGCTCTTATAGAACTGGAGTGAATGGGGAATGCTGCAATAACACGTACCTAAGTGATGAATAGATATATAAAACTCAATCTTCTCCGTAAAACAGGCTATTAGCACAAGATGCTTATTATGCTAATTTGGTACAATTTTGGTAAAATCTACATTTTGTGTGTATTTAATTTTGCGAATTTGATCAAAATTCACAAAAAATCGCAAAAATTTGTTGCTGTGAAAAATAGTATGCTTAAGTTAAGTTTTCAATAAATAGAAAACATTTCTCAACAGAAAACACTCCATACCAATGTCAATCACACCAATATTGGCTCATATATATGACCTTTTTGCAAAAACCAGACTGGCCACTCATTGAAACGCTATTTTTAGCGATTTTTTGGCAGTTCACGTGTTGATCCAAAGGTCTCCGTGTCAATACAAGGAAAACCAAAATCCTCCATTGTAAAAGTGGCTCTACCTCTTCAAGGAACA
>JAUBWS010104465.1:0-10516 GCA_032270445.1 Darlingtonia californica | reverse complement strand
GAAATAACACTTGCTGCAAAAATTTGTTGGATGCGAAGTGGCATTGTCGCTGTCGAAATTCAAACGAAAGGCCTTTTGTAATCTTGTTTTGTACCCTTTCACTGCAAAATATTTTTGATTCCGACTGAAAGCTTTCCCAAAAATTCGGCACAGCCTTTTTAAAGCTTCGAAATGAGTTAAAACAAACTGTAGAGTCGACATAGTAAACTTTAAACCAGCGCGTTCTCTTTCACTTTCGATCGGAGATGATGAGTGAGTTAAATACAAACTTTCCCGCGCTTTTTAAAAGTTAAGATTTTAATCACACCCTTAATACCACCCTCAAAATAAGAACACTTTCAGGTAGCAATTAGCATGTAATATCGTTGGGAAAATTAAGATTGCATCAAGAAATTAATTTCTTAATACAAATTGTTTAATTTTAAATGATTAATAAATCTTATAACCTAAAACATTTTGTGGGCGTAAGATATGGGTGGGCTCGTGAAAAAAGTAGCCATCTTTGTTGTTTACTTTTAACAAGTGTCGACAGCAGATAATTTGCAAAATAGGGTGTCGAGAAAGGTCCACAACTCTGCAAAAAAAACATTCAACCACATGAAAGAAGGTTTTTCTAAAAGCGGAATTGTTGGTTGACCCACTTTGTGCTTATTTTTATTTCAAAATAATTTTTTATTTTCAAAATTTTCATTCAAAGATAACTTTACGGCAGCCGAACATTGAAATCTGTAAATGTCGCTTTTTTGGCCGTGTGGGGGATTCTTATAGTCAAAATCATTAAAATTTATAAAAAATAATTACAACTTGTATTGTTGCTCTTGATTCTTTAATTCTTCCGCATTAATTTCGTCCCTAAAGGTGTCCCGGTTACATCAAAGAATGTTCTGACAAAATTTGATAAAATCGATATATAATCGATAAATTTGCTTGATAAAGGATACCTTCAATCAATAATTGGTACATAAACGATGTTTTGAATCGATACATTTGAATAATAATCGATTTAGTCGATACATAATCGATATAGGCGATAAATAGTCCATTTAATCTATCAATAAGCAATATGATCGATTAATAATCGATACTTACGATTTTTTGAATGTTTCGGATTACATCGATTATTTATCGATTATCTGTATTAATCGATTTTCAATCAATCGATTATTTATCGCTTACCTATCGATTGTGGCCGATAAACGATTAAATTATCGATTGATTATGTCTGGTTTAGAATAACAAAATTCATCACAAGGAGAATATTTTTGGACGCTGGGAAGGGTCATTATCAATTAATCTGGACTGGAAAAGTGCCGACGTAGGGTAGTAGTAATTTTCAGCAGTTGAATTCTTCAATTACCACTATCTACTTCTAGCTTATTTAACAAATTACAATATGTCAATATGCGTTGCATTCATCCGTTACTATATAAAACTAGCCATAGCTGAAGCTAAAATGCCCCGTGGCTTTATTTCGCTAAAAATCTTTTGATGATATATAAGGTTATTTTTGAAATGCATTCAAAATTTGGAGACATCTCCCGGAAGAAACTTTCGCGAATTTGGGCCAAATTTGCGAAAGTTAATTCCAAATTCGCGAAAGTTAATTCCGCGAAAAATTCTGATAAGGCTCATTCGCGAAAGTTTATTCTCGTGAAAAAAGGTGATTTTCCTCAATTCGGGAAATTTTGTGAACACGAGATTCCAAGGCCTTTTTTACCAAATAAATCATCCTAAGTCAACTTTAAAAGTTCGCGGAAAGATTTTTTTTCGCGTATGTGACTATTTGGAAACTGTAATACAGTGGAATCCAGAAATTTTGGCTGAAATGCGATGGAATGAGTGATAGAATAAACAGCTTTGTATAATAATAACAAGTCGTTTCAATGAAAGTAACGGTTTTTAAATAACAATAAGAAAGAACAGAAGAAATAATAACATCGTTAAGTCTCAAAGTTCGAGCCTATGCGAGTTCTGTGTCATGAAATAAATTGGTTAGAAGTCGTTTTTTGTCGTCGTATTCGACGTCCACTTTTTCGTAAAATGTTTTCAACCTGATTGTCGGCGTCATCTGGACCAAAAAAATGATCCAAAACATTAGGAAATACGGTAAGGCTGATTTCTTGACTTTTAGACACGAAGGTAATGTTCATACCATATGTAGAAATACAGCGAAATTTTTCTTTCCATTAGTACGTGACAACGTGGACAGCTGATAAAGGATGAATTGTCTTGTTCATTCGTGATTTTCTTTTTGCACGACAAGCTGCGACAAGTGATGTACCTGTTAAGTTTCGTGGTAACAATTTCAGGACAACACATCCCTTTTATATTTGTTTTTGTACACTGTTCAAACGAGAGATTCACTGGATTGTCAGACTTCTTGACTTTAGTTTCAGCTTTTGTCATCAACTTGAGATTATTTTTCCATAACGTCGTCGTTATTTTATATTGAAACCTTTTATATTTTCTGTTTCCCCATGGAAAATGTTTTTGTTGTGTTTACTATCCTCCGCGGATACTAACATATGTTTATGCGCTGTTTTGGTTATGCACTCAGACTTTAGGGAGGTTCTGCATAGACTATATCATAGTGCGTAACTATTTCATAGTCCGTATAAGTAAACAGCTGTAAGCGCGCGGGTGATATGAGCCTGTCGCGCGGGAACAGGGATTCATACGGGGAAGAAAATGAAATATGTTTTCCTCCTTTCCGGGTACAACTCCGGTTGCGCATTTCTTTAACTTCGAGTTCTTTTAATTTAGACTAATAGTCTAGGTTAAGCAAACCAAGATCTACGACATACAGGCAACCACGGTTTGTAAATAGATGAAAATCGAGTATCGTCTTTAATGCAGCTATTCCTAAATTTATAAAAATTGAGTTAGTGAATTTTATTGCACTGACATACGGATGAATTCGCTGAACTTTGCTCCTCCTGGAAATCGAGATCCTTTATAGTGCATGTTTCAAATCTTAAAACTTACTAAGGTCTCTAACTTTTGAAGATAAAGCTGGTATTGTCGACACATCACCATTGTACGTGAACTCAGTTCCCATTTTGATCTCTTTGTGTTTCGCTAAAGACAGTGCAATGTCTACCTTTGTTGTGCCTGAAACTTCAATATTCAACTCCTTGTACATTTTTGCCAGCACAGCTTTTGTGTTTTTATACAAGAGGAGATCCCGTAGCTCGGACCGTAACCTTTTGACGTTCAAATCCTCTTCTTTTAATCTTTTTTGTTGTTCAAAAATTTATTTGGTCTCTTCAACCGACAGCCTAAAAAGAATTATCGTGCTATGTAAAAAAGAGCAGTATCAGGCAAAATCCCTTACAATTACAAGGTGTTGCAAACTTTCAACTTCTTCATTTGATTAGCTGAGGCGCTATAAAATGTGCAAATTGTACCACATGATTGAATGTGAAATAGATGCTGCTGCTCCTATACATAATTATGAATCACAAAGCTAAAAATACTCAAAATTTAGCGTAAAAGTGATTATTCGTGAAAGTAAGTTTTCGGTGAACTTACCATGCTAAGAATGAAATTGCTATAAGTGTATAATCTGAAATAATTCCAAAGGGACACACGATGCAGTCAAATGCCATCTGCAATATGTCAGAGGGGAGGAACATGCCAGGCACAGTGTCCCAAGTTCCTTCTGAAACTTTGAGTCTTGACTCAAAGGGCATATAATGTAGCTCTCCAGCAGATGCATACCAGCGAAAATAATCTGGGATGGGCTGTTTCATGCTTGTTCTAGTTACAGTGCTTTCGAACGTGTATTTATCATTCCATGTATTTATCATTTCTTGGTAATCCTCATAATACGAGCCCTCGAATTTCGGGTTAAGATTTCGGTTCCAGGTTGCACACAACTCATGCACAGTGTTTGAAGGCTTGGGACGATATTTCTCCGGAAACGTCTTTTTTTTCCCCTTCTGATAACGACAAAAAGGTCTTCAAAGTCTGTTCATCGTCCGAAAACTATCTCTGAGTTGGTGACTCCTCTTTCTGCAGAGATTGCTGATCCACCAAAATTTGCAGCACGCAGACACAAGATTACCTCCGTTGTCATGACTTCCATATTTTCATGGTGTTCCTGAGAAAACAACGTGCTGGCAGTTTTGTGCACCATTTTACTAGAAAACGGTCCGTGTCTCGATAAGGCAGCATTCTCTTTCCACGAAATTCCTTTTGCTATTATACTCGACGTACGATACTTGGCAGACACTTTCAAGCTTTAGAAACTTTCTAAGCCTGACCAAAAGCATTTGGACCAACGGGCTTGATGGTTGCTCACCTGGACCATTGTCCACAATGTTCACCAAATTCTTCTTTAATGATCCAGACTCCTGACTTTTGAACAAATTTGACAAATTAGGCACCCGATGATTCGTATAAGCTGAGATTGATCAAAACGACTGCTTTACCTAAAATCACAAATTTGTTTATTAATCAAATTTACAAATCTCAGTCCTTATCGTAGATTCCTTATGTCAGCGTTCTGTAATAAACTTGAAAACTTGCTGACATCATCCATTTGAGAACTTTCTGTTCACGCAGATTTTTTGTTTTTTTCCCAAAATATTTTGATTATTGATTTTCTTGTGATTTATTCAACGTTTACGAGAATTTTTTCAGTACTTTACCCAAAGAACTTTTCAGTCGCCATTTTCAGTGTTTCCAAAACTTTGAGCGAAGGCAATATTCATGGCACATAAATGAGCACATTTCGTCATTTTAGAACGCCACGACGCATGTCAAAATTTTATCTTCCTAACTTACTCACTACCGGTATCATTTTTAAAAGCAACAAAATGTACTTTCAATACCCTTACAAGAGGGTTCATTTCAACAAAAGGTTTATAAAGGATAAATCTAATATCAGCAAAAAGTATCCTTCTAAAATTAACGGGAACAAAAAAGCTGAGCAGCTTGGACGGTAATAGCGAAAGACTGATCGTTTAACTGAAAACTGAAAGTTTAATCGTGTTGTGAACAGTATAGTAGCTGTGAGTGAAATGAGTGAATAGAATGTGCTCCTATTTATACTGTTATTCTCGTTTTTAACCTGTTTCCCCAGATACAAAGCTTATTGGTTGTTAAAAAATGTTGTTTAGCGTATTTGTTTATTATACAGAAAGATAATTTCGTTAAACAATTCTTTTATATATCAAACGTAAATCATGAATAATTAATATTTTCTTTATATAAAAGTCAAAGTAAACATTACCTAAGTAATAACTTGACCCGCCTCAACAACGCGAAAACAAACAACATCGGACCGCTCAAATGGAAAATCTTGGTCGCTTTTGTTATGAGAGAAAAACGAGATCTGCACTCACGTTATGATTGTCGTTTGCTAATTCACGACGGTTTTCATACAGTATACGCTTTGCTATTACCGTAATAAACTATTATACGGGAATAAACTATTAATGATTTTAAAGAAGTTTAGCGCAAACACACCTGACCGTACAATGTTTTCTGTTCCTTCATTTATGTTATTATTCAGGAAGAGACGAGCCATCGGTGTTACAGCATTTTTTCTGCTCAGATTCCATTCGTGATCCAGTAAGATTCCTAATAAGTGAATAGTAAAAAATATATTTTCTCTTTAAAAATTTCAAAAAAGAAGGTTAAGGTACATAAAAAGTAAAGTACATGAAAAGTCTTTTTTTTAACTCTTTTAGAAATGTAAAGTTCCTAAGCGGCATTTTTTCAACCCGAAATTGCTATAAGATTGATATTTAATCTGAATTTAAAGAGTATTGGTTGTGAAATCTCCAAAAACAAAATGACATTTCACCCTAAATTGTACTAAGTAAAAGAGCCCAAAATTTCATGTCATTAGCTTTTACCCTTGATTAGATATGATTGTTGGCGGAAAGCTCCTACCTTTCTAAAGTTTCTTTAATATTTTGATTGTTCTTTTGACAATTTCAAGTTAATTTAATAATTAAATTATATCTAAATGACTCTTGTATCTTGAACTCTTATTACCTAAAGTTTTCCCAAAAGATCAGCTTCAACACAAGCGGTCATAATCATCCGGTGTGACCAAAAAAAATAAAAAAATAAAAAATAGAACTAAAGTATGATATGATACTCTACAATACAACTTCAACATAATCCAGGTGCATAGGAAACCCCTTCAGTTTCAACTTGCTTGTCCTGGCTCTTTTTATTCCTGTTTCTGAGAATCCTTCTCCTGTCTCTTGCTTATTATAGTTCTTTCTTGTAGATGGTGGTGGCATATTCATTAAACAGCAAAACTTTTCCATTCCCGCGTGACCTCGACCGCATGGACGCATTGAATAAAGATACCTGCTGTTGACATCATAACCCCTTGAATTGGCAATCAAGTCTTTGTTTTCTGTCTTCTTATTTTGTTTCTTTTTTGAAGTCCAGAAGCTATGTTGGAAACCACATACACACTCTAGTAACAGTCTATTAGCACAACCTTGTTTACTCGCTTCTCTTAGTTCCACGGTATCTTGTTTGCAAACCGGAAACAAGAGAATGCTGGTGACATTTGCAGCAAACAACTCCATATCCATAAATCTAGACCCTGTAATTCCCTCTCCCTCAGTTTCATTTATTTCATTACCCTTCAATTTTGCACTAGAAACTGATACATTGAGAGATTCATTTACACCACCATTATTTACACCGTCGTCATTGTCACTATTTACATTGGTATCATTGTTTATCACATTTACATTTCCAACATCCATATCTATATATATCCATATCAATATCATTACTATTTGCATTATTTACATCAGGTATTCCATTTACAGCATGTCCATTATTTACAGTTGACAAAAAGCTGCGGCCTCCACCAGTCGGCGGTTTTCACTTTCTCCTTCGCAATAATGATCTAACTTTTCCCATTTCAATCTTATTATTATATTCCTAAACAAATGAATAGCTATATAATCAGTGTCAAGAAATACATAAAACACGGAACACGGAAAGCATAGCAAATGCGAGGACACAATAATAATATACAGGTCATTACTAGACAGTAAACAACACATCCATTACAACCCATCCAGACAACACATATCACCACCATCTTTCAGCCATTGATGTTGAAATAACATTGTAAATATGGTTTGAGGTTATTACTAAAGATGCCGTGAAGCAAAGGAGACATAAAATAACCACCCGAACCAAAAAAAATTGCCTCAATATACCCTAAAGGAGGGGGGGGGGGTTATATGTGTTGCTAGGGCGTTGCTAAGGGACTGAAATACCACCAAGGGTTGCTGTAGCACCCAAGAAATCAGGGATTATTGATTTTTTTGCGAAATCAACTATTATATGTTTATTAGCAATGCTTAAAGTAACTTTTCCGCCAATAAAAAAGAAATCATAGTTTTTTTACATTTCCAGCGAAATAAGGGAGGTTATCTATCTTCACGTACACATTTTTATAGGAATTAAAATTAAAATAAGGTAAGACTTCAACTGGCAAAGTTTTAGGACCTGTTAAGAACATAAGAATTATTCAAAGGTCTTTTTACGTATAAGGGTGTTTTATTATTATTAATGCTATTATTATACCGCGGAGGTCAAATACTGGGGCGGTGTCCAGCGCGGTATAGCTCATCCGAAAGGTAAAACTCTTCGCCGGGGCAACCCGAGATTTTTTCAAAAATGCCGTGAGTGGCAACATTCATGCAAATAATTTCATGTTTCTTTGGAGAGCCAAGGAAGTGAGGGCTTTATGCCAATTTTAATTGTAAGTTTATTGGCTGCATGGCAAACAGGTTAAAGTGTTGATGGCGAGACTGACGGTGGAATCTGGTGATGGAAATTGATGATAGTGCCTCTGTGTTGCAAGGGTTTCTTTTTTGAGGGCTTGTCCCTAGGTTTTTTGTTTTTTATTGTGTGGCATGCGTGATTTATGTGGACATGTTCCTAGAGGTAAATGGTTTTTCTGAGGGTGTTGTCAGTTTTAGTCATCAGTTTTGCTTGAGGTTGAACCGGATACACACGGGAGTTCCTCAGTCTTTTTGCTGGCGAGTTGCTGGCCTGGGCTGAGTTCGCTCACCCGTGGGAGTGAATTCCATCTCCTCTCATGAGGTTGTTGTTAATACGAAACGTTTAATATTTAAGGAGGTTGACTACGTCAGAAAGATTAAACTTTCTGGTATCAGTGTAGGATATAAAAGACTATAAACCCGCAACAAAAAAGGTGCTACATAACTCTGCAAATAAACATCAAAGATTTCAAACTGGTCGATATGGTCATAAACTTACTGGAAAATTGGTCAAATCACTCACCTAGAAGTTCCATTCCTATATGAATTCAATGCGACGTGGACCTAGCTCTGCAAAACGATCAGTGACTTCTTCTACATCTGGAGAAAGATCAGTGTGAATAAACAAAAGAGCTAATGCATCAAGTCTGCTTGAAATCATTGTGCTCTACAATAGTTCTTCAGTCTTTTCATAAGAGAAAAGTTCCTTTCGCACTCGCAACTAGTGATTGGTAAGATTCCAAGATTTCTTAAGGCAGTTGAAATGTTTGGAAAGACATCCAAAAAGTTTCGAGTGACCTTTAAAGTCACTGCAATGTTCTCAGGCATTGCCTTTTCTTAAGTCAGCTAAAATCTTTCCCATGCATCAAACTCACGAGCAATAGTAGCTACAGATGGAAAATCATCTTCGTAAAAATCAATAAAACTCTGAAAATTGTCCCTCCATTTTGTCGTTGATGGGTCATAATAAGAAGAAATTACTTTTGATGGAATTATTGCAAGACCTTTGTAAGCAACGATAGGTGAAATATCGAATCGGTCTTGCAGTTGAGTGTGAAAACGAGCTAAAAGTTCCAATGTCAATGTTTTGTAATAATAATCTGAAATGGATGAAAAAGATGGGTTCTGACGGTGACATTGTCTTGTACAAGTTCGAGGTTTTGACTCATCAATATTAACTAGCTGTGCAATTGAAAGTGCTCTCTCATACCATTCAGAATGATAGACAGATGCCTCGTTATGCATATGGAAGGCTAATTCTTTTAATGAACTAATAACGTTAATACCATCAACTATATCACTGCTTTTAGATTGTAAAAGTTGAGTAGCAGGAAGAGCGCGATCCAATACAGAACGTGTAACAACAAGTGGAACAATGAATTGGAAATTATCTAGCAGCTTAAAAAAAGATAGGGCTGACTTAGCTGTCTCACGCTTACAATCCTTTCCAGTTGAAAGCTCCTCTAATGTGTGTATAATGGGAACAAAGAGGTCTTCAAAAAGAGCCATACCATCCTTGCAACCCATCTTGTTCTGCACACATCAAGGAGTTTTTTTTTCTTTGTTTCCGGACAATATTTATCAATATTTTTCATAAGCGAACTTGCCTCAACTCGGAACTGTTGAAAAAATAGCTAATTTCCTTAATATGATCCATTAAATCTCTAACAAGTGGAATGGTACATGATTTACTAACAGTAAAATTTAGTCTATGTGAAAAACAATGGGTAAACAAAGCTTTGGGATTGATTTTCAGTTTTTGAGCAGAACAACCATTATGAATTCCAGCTACGGCACCAGCACCATCATACCCCGGTCCTCTACACAACATGATATCCAAATTTAGCTCCTTCAACCTCTTTAATATCACAGAAGAAAGTGCTTTACCTGACAGACTTTCTGAACAATGCAAAAATCCAAAAACTCTTCTCTCATTTCAAAGCTTGAAATATCCACAAACCGAAGAACAAGAGACATTTGCTCCTGATTTGATGCATCTTTTGCTTTGATGCATCTTTTGCTTCATCACTTACAATGCTAAAGAAATTTACAGCCTTCACACTAACTACCAAAGTGTTTAAAATAGTCTGACCACAACATACAATCAACTCATTTTGTGTTGTTTTTGAGCCGTAGGAAGCATTCTGAGCATGATTTTTCATGTGATCTTCTAAAATATTATCATCACCTTTAACACGAATTCAGTGTATTCAAAAATAAACCAGCATGCTTCTCCCCAAAAGAACCAACATCTGCATGGTACCTTGCATCATCCCTGTCACCACAAAAAGGCAAACCATTCTGACTTAAAAAAATTAGTTTCTATAATTGACTTTAAGATTTTGCGATTTTTGTTAACTAGAGCTTTCCTTTGGCTATCTATCAAAATGTCTATTGGTACACTTTTACCACATGAGTCTGCAATTAGCTTAGCCAGCGCTTCAGAAGTATATTTATGTAACCTATCAAAAGCACTTTAAGATGTATGACTATTTTTGCTGGGAAACTGATCACCAAATAAAACACATGGTAAACAAAAAGCACCATCTAAGTGCTCTGAGTAAGCCAACCAGGAAAATTGCGAAAACCAGGTAAAATTGAATTTTCTACCTTTATTTTTAGGAAAATCAAAAGATGATTCAGGTTTTGAATAGTCAGGCAAGCTCGGGTTCATCCTCTTCCGCTGTTAGTTCAGAATGGAACTAACGGAACATGATTGGTTAATTTGTCAGAAATAATTT
>JAUBWS010104443.1:0-10518 GCA_032270445.1 Darlingtonia californica | reverse complement strand
CATCAAGCCCCTTTAATAAATTTCAGTAGCTAAGTGATAAGGTCACATAGAATATAGTGTAGCATATAAGGTGTATATATTTACAAGGTTAGTATCTAATATTTACAAAAAAAAAAAAAATGTTTTACAAGAAGGATTAATCTATCTAGACTATCTATCTAAAAAAATTGTTTATTCAGGTTGACAACATAATTTCTATGTCTGTTATAAGCTTGCTTGTCTTCAAGTTTCCCCGTTCTATTTGCAATCGTTTTCAGACGAGACCTGTCATGATTGCTTTTCGAAGGTTTTTATCTAGATGTGGCTTTTGGTTACCTCTAATGACCTTGGTTTTGACCGGTGCAAACCTATCTAAGACAGACAAAGTGTTCTTAAAATCTACATATTCAATAATATTCACAAAGTAATTTTTCAAAGTTTTTTTTCATTATCGACAATTTTGAATGATCTTTAAGTTATTTTCTTAGGTGGTAGTTTTACAAAATTGATTTTGAGAACTGTGTATACTGTCGCGCGTAACTCGACTTCCCGTAACTCCTGGGAGATCGAGATGCGGAGCATGAATGCTTCTAATCTATTGGGCAGTTCAAAAACTAAATACAAAGAGGGTGGGGATAAAATCGAACTATGCAGGCTCTGGGGTCAAACGGGGGAACATGCAAGCTCTGGGGAGGGAGAGAAGGGGATAAGCGGAGGGGGGAGAACAACCGGGTACAAACCTATCACTAGGTTTCGCAAATAAATCCACTTTTACTATTTCGTATACATTAAATAATTTAGATCTCAACTAAAAGAATTTAAATCAACTTATAACGATAAAACAACTTTAAATCAAAACTGGTCTTAGAAAACATTTTGATCCAGCAAAACGTCTTCTAGCTTAATGCTTTCCTCTACCCAAGTTGAACTGCTTTTAAAAATCTCCTTACATTCGTAGATATAAAAATTCTTATGCTGACAATTACTATTGTCTTTATATAATGCTTAATTCAATTTTCAGTCCTTGTTCATTTCTGTCAAACTCATCGAATGTGCGTAATATCGTTCGTAAAGAAAATGTGACTAACGCATGGTGCTGAATTCGGTATTTTGGACTTACGTTTATTACTAGTCAATAATTTAGAGTTTATCCACAGTCAGTTTCTTGTCAATCGGCCACGCTGATTTCCATCATGGAGATTTGAGTATTATTCCAGTGGGTTTTTGAATGTTTAATAATTGAAATGTGTAGGAATTTATTTGTGGAAAACATTTTTCTTTGATTGTTTGTAATATGTTGAACGTATGTAACATAATCAGCATAAGGATACGACAATAATAATGAATGATGATCGCTGAGCCCAGTTTCAAGGGTACTTGTGTTTTAAAGACAGAACTTTTGATTTGATAGAATCAAATCAATATATGTACCCTTAGAAGATTTCCAACAGGTTATTTGACTCATGTGATCATAAAGTTCATGGTCAATAAGAAAATCGGACATTTCATGTGTTTGTCCCTTGAAAGTGGTACACGATCATAGATTGTGCGAAATTACAGCAAATACTGTAGTGTACAAGAAACGAAATTAAAGTCGTATGAAATTCTATCCATGTGAGGCACCATGACTTGGTGTAATGTTGGATTTTTCTATTTGTTTATACGCCAGAAAATCATGGTAGACAAGAACTCGGCAGTCTTTTGGTTTTTTAGGCTTTAGTTGAAGTAAAACTAGGTTTGTCAGGCCGTCCTTTGACAGTGAAATAAAATCTGACAGAAAATAACAGTTTCACTTCTTTGAAAGAATTTCGTCAATCTCATTCACCACATCCAAACGGAGTAACTCTGTGCACTTTTTCCGGAAATCATGGATTTTGGCTTTAGTGGTTCGTTTAACTATTTCGTCAATTAGTGATATAGTTTTTCCGGACGATTCCATAATATCAACGTCTCTTTTATTGAACTCATACATATAAGCGATTTCTTTAAAACTCACGCCATTTGTGGGGTTTAAAAGATTTGCAATGCGAATTTTGTCTGCTTGTGTTAAATCTTTCAAAAACCTTTTAAATGCGTTCGATGAAATTGAAGAGGGTGGTGATATAGATTTCTCTTTTTTCGGAGAAGGTTTCTCTTTAAGCGGGTGTGGTTCATCATCTTGTACTGAAAAGTATCCCACTTCTTCATTACTCTGGCTTGATATATCTAAGGGAAATAAAAAAAAATTGTAATTTATTGAATGGAAAACATGACCTTACAACTTGATTCTTGTGGCCAGATTTCCAGCTCTTTCTACACTTTGTAAGTGGAAAAAATGAAAAACAAGGCGACACAATTGTTTTTATTCAATCCGGCAAAGAAGGTAGAAAAATACCATTTTTAACTTCTTGGTTTTAAGTGACTGATAATTTTGGCCATTTTTGTTTATTTTTCTTCAGTTGTTTCATAAAAGCCAGTTAGTAAGAGTTGGGAAATTTGTCAAGGATTAATTTTCTGGAATTACACATAAGTACTTTATAAATCGCGGGGGGGGGGGGGGGGGGATTCCATCACGCTGTCAGTTTTTATCAAATAACTTTTTTAATATAATAGGTATGGTGCTGAAACTTTCTGACTTTTGATATTTTTATATTGAAAACATTTTAGTTTAATTGTTTTTTGTAATATTAATATTTGTTCCCATAGAAACCATTTTGTCAAGGGATGGTAAAACGTGAAAATCTTCTATGTAAAATTAAATTTGAATGCGTTTAAACTTTTCCTTTCTCGATATTGATTTCTTGTTACCTTATTTATAAGAACATTTTCGTGCTGATATTTTTATAAGAACTTTTTTTTACAACCAACATTTAGGAAAAAACACAAAGTTTTTTATATTTTTTATCTTACGAATGAATACTTGGCCGTCACTTCGCTTTTTTATACATCTAATTATATATAAATTCCTACAAGTTTTATCCCATTGCTTCTTCAAAAGATATGACCATATTCCGAATTTTGTAACAACAGTATTGTACTATTTTTGAGGCTCACATTCAGCATGAGCATAAGGTTTAAAATAAATGCTTTTTCTGGCATCTAACCTCCAAATACAGTTCGAAAAATGTTTTAAAATATTCTAGATCATTATTTATGACCAAATATACAACTGTCAATTTTAGTCATTTTTGTCAAAAATGATGACATCATCAAAAAATCTTAAAGTAGGATATGTTTCTGAACTGTTCTACCTATTCATCTCTTTATCATAACGGCTGAATAATTGTCAATTTACGTTCCACACCTAAGTTTTTATTCAGGCCAATGGTTTTATAATGCATTAAAATATCACAGCATTTTAATTTCGCTAAGCACCTTAATTTTCATATCTTGCGACATTTCTATTTCGCAGTTTGAGCAAACGTGGTAAACATAAAACGGTTTAATAAAAACAATGTTTCTCAGTATTTTAATTTCGCAGCTGGGCATAAAATATTGCATTTCGTGACAATTCAATTCCGCGATTTTCTGACCGAAACCTAGACTGTTTCATAGTCCGTTTAAGAAGAAACCGTTAGCACGCGAGCGAAATAGGTCTTTCGCGCGGGAACGGGAATTTTACGGAGGGAAGTTTTCTCCTTTCTGGGTGCCATTCGCTGCCGCGCGCAATTACCGCCGCTAGTTCTCTTAACTTAAAGTTCCTTTAACTTAGGCTATGAAATAGTGTAACCACAACCACGAAGTTTTGATGCCGCGATACACTCATACAATAACGTAAATGTTAAAAAAGGGAAAATTCTAAAATTTCAGTTCCACACCTGTGATAGAAAGAGAGAATTTCGCGTGTCAATCTTCTGAAACCATCAACGTTCCTCAACAGCGATGTACTGTGTCTCTCAACATATTCTTCAGTCACACTTTCCATCCGAATATGTGTACTTGTTTCGGTTGATATGGAGTTCAAAATGTTAGATATACCTAAGGGAAAAATTGTTATATTGAAAGCAAAACATGACCTTACTACTTGACTCTTGTGGCCAAATTTCCCACTCTATCTACATTCTGTAAGTGGAAAAATCAAGAACACAATTTCTGTCATTCAATCCGACTAAGAAAGTAGAAAAGTACAATTTACCTCCTTGGTTTTAAGTGACTGATCATTTTGGCAGTGTAACCACAATGGCGGCCATTTTCATTTTATTTTTCTTGAGTTGTTTCATAAAAGCAGTCAGTAAGAGTTGGGAAATTTTTCAAAGAATAATTTTCTTGGAAGACACATAAGTACTTGATAAATCGCGAAATAATTTCCAGTTAAGACAAGACTCTGCTGACATAGTTTAATACATATTATCATAAAATTAGAAAGCTTGAAGTTTCGAGGCATGTCTTTGAAAATATACGTCCGTTGCACTGCATTTGAATTTTCGATGACCATGAAATTCAAAGACAACTATCATTCTTAACATCACTATCCAATCTTAAAGTTGGATGTTCCTGAACTGCTCTACCTACTCATCTGTTTAGCATAACTGCTAAATAGTTGTCAATTCATGTGTTCTGCACCTAGTTTTTATTGAGGCCGAATCACAGTACTATCTCGCTATGCAGCATAATTTTCATTATTTGCAACATTTTTATTTCGCGGTTTGAGCAAACGGCTGTACTTAGTTTCGTGGTAAACATTGTTAACATCTCAGCTTGTACAAAACGTACAAAAGGAAGTTTTCCTCCTTTCCGGGTGCCGTTCGCTGCCGAGCGCAATTGCTGCTGCGACTTTCCTTAAATTTGGAGTTCTTTAATTTAGACTATGGAATAGTCGAACCGCAACCACGAACTTTTGTTGCCGCAATAGGATCATACAATAACGTAAATATTAAAAAAGGTAAATTTTTAAATATTCAGTTCCACACCTGTGACAGTATCTACAGTTGTATCCAACAAGTCGTTTTGACTGAGTTGTGATAGTTGTTCGTGGATCTGGCGTGGGTGTGGTCCATCATTTTGTAATAAACAATACTCCACTTTTTCATTACTCTGGCGTGGTTGTAGTTCATCATCTTGTACTGAAAAGTATTCCACTTTTTTATTACTCTGGTTTGATATATCTAATTGAAATAGAATAAACTGTAACATTGAATGGAAAACATGACCTTACTACTTGATTCTTGTGGCCAAATTTCCAACTGTTCCTACACTTTGTACTCTAGAGAACCGAAAAACCGCCCCCCCCCCCCCCCGATTCCTTTACTATATTTGTACCAAAAAAGTTTTTCCGTCATTACCCCCCTCCCCCATTGTTAATTATTGGAAAAGTTTCTGAACTGTTCTAGCTACTCATCTCTTCAACGTAACGCCTGATTAGTCGTTAATTCATGTTCCATACCTAGTTTTTATTGAGGCCGATGGTTTTAAAATGCATGAAAATATACTAGCACCTCTATCTTGCTATGCAGCATAATTTCTATATTTTTCGACATTTCTATTTCGTGGTTTGAGCAAACGGCTGTAATGTACTTCTTTTAACTTAGTCTAACCGTAACCACGAAGTTTTGATGCTCAATACAATCATACAGGAATGTAAATATTAAAAAAGGGAAATTACCGAAAATTCAGCTACACACCTGTGATAGAATCCACTATTGTATCCAACAACTCTTTTGGACTTAGTTGTGACAGTTTTTTGCCTGTCAATCTTCTTAAACCATCATCGTTCCTCAACAATGCTGTACTGTGTCTTTCAACATAGTCTTCAGTCACACCTTCCATCCAAATATGTGTACATACTTTTGTGGAATAGTTTAATATCAAGTTTAAAATCTTAGATTTGTAAGGGCTCACCCAAATTGTTTGAAAAAAAACCCTCGAAATTAATAATACCAGCGGTATTTGTGAAGCAAAAAACTTTTGAAGTGCTATAAAAATATCGATGGCATTTTTACACTGTGAGAAATCTTGAACCAGAAACTTTGGAGATTGGTGGAGGAAACTTTTGCTGGTTAATCTGTCAACCAACCTTTGTGAGTGATCATCACCAAAGAAAACTATTGCAACTAAAATTGTAACAAAAAGAATTTGTTTTAAAAAGAGAAATCGTCAGGTGAAACATCCACAATAAAGAGAGTCCAGCTTACATTAATAATACTTTTCGTGGATTGAATTTCGAGGTTTTTGCGGCTTCACGGTTCACGCAAAATTTAAAATTTTGTACAAGAAACCGTCAAGCAACTGCAAAATTAGAGTAATTGTGTAATGTTTGATTTTGCTATTTAATTGGTTATACCAGAAAATCATGGTAGGCAAGACTTCGGCAATTCTTTTGGTTTTTTAGGCTTTAGTTGAAGTTAAAAAATGTTTGACGGGCCTTCCTTTGACAGTGAAGTTTTCAAGTAAAATCTGACAGAAAATGACAGTTTGAGAACTGATTTAAGCAAGAAAGCACAAAAAAGCTTCCGCATAAACGAACAAAATGCCAGCAATAAACAATAAAATTTGAAAACTCCAATCATAATGTACAACTTAATTCTAAATTCCAAAATATGACAAACACTATAATTTTTCTTCTGAGTATGAGCAGCGTCACCAACAAAGCCTGCTTTCAATGAATATTGCGATTTTCCGATAAAAATGTTGCAAAAAAATTTAAAAACGTTACCCTATAAGACGTTTCTATGGCAACCATTTTGAGTTAAGGTAGGTAAATATGTAAAGTCTTATCGTATAACCTTTCAGAATCTGAAAACAGAACTCAAAAATAATTTTTCGTTCAAAAGTTATCAATCATTTTCTCGCAAATTTAGTGAAATTTTCAATTTTTTTTATAAAAATTACAAAATTAAAATGCCCATAACTTTTGAACTACTAATGCTATTGACTTATTAGTTAGATGACACAAAAATGGGTAATGTTTTACCAAAAATATTTATTTTTGTAAAAAAACAGGAAAAAATGTTAAATTTAAATCCTTTATCTTAAAGAAAATCAAAACAGAAGTAAAAAAAAATCTTTATTAGATCTCCTGCAACATCATTTCGAAAAAGTAACCTAAAATCTATAAATTTCATTTTTAAACATATATGGTGATGTCATACCATAATTGTAACCATTTGAAAAAAAAATTTCCTGAAGTTGTAGATTTTATAGCAAGCTATATTCCTGCCAAGTTTCATTGCTCTAGCTGATTTAGACCAGGATTTATAGAAGGGTTTGCATTTGATAGGCATTCATTTCGTGAATTGACTTAAACAAAAAATTTCACAATTTTTTTTTCGTAAATTAATGGATGAGAAAAACATTTTCAGGAAAAAAAATACTTTAAAACAATCTCATAATGGTAGAAAACAAAAACAATAATGGATACTTACTTGGTGGTAGGTTGTTAACAGTTTCCATTTTGCTTGTTTTTTATTGTTTACATCTCTATAAAAAATGCAGTAATCTTACAAGAATATTGGTCGAGTTTGCTAAATTATGCGGGTTGCGTTGGTGCGTGAGTGCGTGGGTCAAAATTGAAAGTGCGTGGGTCAAATTTGAAAGTGCGTGGGTCAAAATATAAAATGCGTGGGTGAAAATCGAAAGTGCGTGGGTCCAAAATGAAAGTGCGTGAGTCGAAAAACCAAAATCTTCACTGATGGCCAGGAAGTGGGTCTAAAATTCATGAAGATTTCCCAAGAAATTCCTAAAGCGTCCAGAAATGTCAAGGAAATATTGATGGCCCACGAGTCTTATGGTAAGAAACCGCAAGTTACCTTACAGATGAAGCAAAGTCGCAGTGCAAAATGCAGAGAATGTTTTTAAATTGACAACCTATTTTTGATGATCTTCTATTTCTCTAGAGAGGAAAAATGCATTTAAACAATAATTTTCATCCAATAATGATCTGTATGCAGTGTTAAATTACAAAAATATATTGATATTCACGTTGCTGTTTTTTGAGACACATCTTTTTTGTTGGTATCATATCTCTGTTCGATACTTTTTATGGTTTTACCTATAGTTAATCATTTTAGCGTGAAAATGAACTTGTTTCTTGCGCATTAACCGTTTGGCTCCGCTGTGTTTTTGAAAAAAGTGAAAAATTTCCAAGATTTTTTTACACTCTCTAGACTTTCAACTTGAATTTCTAGACACTGAAATGAGATAAACTAGTTAAGTTGGGTACCAAAAAAAGCTATTCTTATGCTTTTTAAAAATTTGTTGTTGGGCCAATTCTGATTAGCTCAGAAATTGTGGGCTTCCAAAGACATATGTGCGACTTAGGGCTCAAAGGGTTAATATTCGCAGATTTCTTATTTAAGCGCACTGTTTAAGCATACTATAGCTTAATTTTTATTGAAATCAGATGGTTTTTAGATTTTCGGTTTGTAAGATTTTGTCACTGTAAATCTTTAAAAAGAACGATATATGCTAAAGTGATAAAGTATTCGATTACGTTAAGGAGACAAATTTTCGCGTGGATTTACTTTTGCGAGTCAAATTCTTTTTACATTTTGCGTGTTTTTATTTTCGCGAATTCACAAGATATTTGACCAAAATTACATCTTTTCGTGGCATTTTGGGGAAATATTCAAAAGTCTTTGTTTTCACGAGTATTTTGCGAAAATTTGTCCAGCAAATAATTTGTCTCCTTAAGGTACTTATTTGCCTGAAAAAAGCTTAGAAGGAATCAAACATTTTGAACATATGTTTTCTTCTCCATACAACCTCCCTTGCATTCTAATTTTTCCCGCCTAATGCATTATGACCATGGGGAATCCAGTGATGGTTAAAACGGTGTTTTTTGTAGCAAGTTTCGATGTTCAATGGAAGAAATCGCCCTCAAACATTTCTTATTTTGACCCACGAACTTTCGATTTTGACTCACGCATTTTTTGAGCCACGTACTTTTGATTTTAACCCACGCATTTTTTATTTTGAGCCACGCACTTTCGATTTTGACCCACGCATTTTCAATTTTGACCCACACACCCACGTACTTTAAAGTCAGAATCTTTCGCTGGAATAAACTTTCGCGGATCTGCGTAACCCCGAAATTTTAGTATTTCGCGGGAAGAAACTTTCACGGATGACCAATTTCGCCGCGGATCACAGATTTTTTTCGATATATTGCACAAGAAATGCAATAGAATGACGAATAATTGTGAAAGTTTTGTAAAATCGACATTTTCAGATATTTCGCGGGAATAAACTTTCGCGGAAAGGGCCAAAAAACGCGAAACCACAAAAGTTTCTTCCAGCGAAAGTTTCTGACTTTAAAGTACCCACGCACCCACGTACCCACGTAACCGACGCACCGACGCAACTCACGTAATGTAGCAAACTCATATATTGGTCGAATAGTTATAACGTGGAACTTATTGAACAAAAGATCGATAATTTCTGTGCTGAAAATTGTGATCAAATATAACATGTTTTTAAGTATTTTGTTGATTAAGTTCAGTTGTTCTGAATATTACTTAAGTTGAACATATTCCTAAATATTTTAAAACAAGTTTCATATATGAGAGACGAAGCATTAAGTATACAAATGATACATAAAGACAATACAATCTTTGTGAGCTTACAAGAATGCATAATGAAACTGCCAAAGAGCTGATACCAGTTAAAAAATATGAAAGGAGACTGAATCACCCTAGTGATCCCAGCATCGCTTACTTAAGGGAAAACGTCAATGAAATCTTCACTGTATATCAGGCCAATCCAAACAAGCGCAATCAACAACTAATTCAGATTGCTAAAAATGAGCTAGCTGACGCATACTGGGAAGTCAACGCTAAAGTAATAGATAGAAAAAACAAACTTGTCGAAGAAGTTGACTCTAGGTCTGCCCATAGGCAAAGTTGGAAACTATTTAAGGAGATCAGTGGCCGAAAAAAGCCAAAAAGTGGCATCATTAAAGGAAGGAACACCAATGAGAGAATCAACAATTGGTATAGTCACTTCAGTGGACTTCTCGGTAAGTCCTGTTGTTCCTGATTCTGAATCAGTACCCATAATTGTTGAAAACCTATATATAAAAGAAGGAGCATTCACAATCCAAGAATATGAAAAATATAAAAAACAAATGAAAGAAAATAAAGCTGCAGGTGCTGACCAAATTGCACCAGAATTAATCAAAAGATGTGATCTATATATATCTATATATATCTATATTGTTCTGGAGTTTGCCAATGAACTCTCAATCAATAGTGTTAACCACAGATGTTGGATCTAGTCATTATTCCTGTGCCCAAGAAAGGAGACTTAAGCTGTCCATCAAATCACCGTGACATCAGTCTCTCTTCTATGGTTGTCAAGCTCATTAATCGGCTAATTCTCAACCATGTACAGCCAGCCCTGGATTGAAAAACTTGAAAAAAACGCAGAATTTTGCTTAGTCATCACTTTTTGTCAACTTTTGAAGCTAAATATCTCTGACAGTAAAAAACTATACCATTTTTTGGTAGTACTACGTGAGGTGAATCTATTAAAATAAATACTGTATTTCGTCACGTTTAAGCTAACCTAGAGTGCTGACGTCAGCAGAAAAAAGGTGAAAATGGCCATTTTTTGCCCTTTAAAGGC
>JAUBWS010104432.1:0-10519 GCA_032270445.1 Darlingtonia californica | reverse complement strand
CATGTAAGACATAGAAATTGCAATATTTGAGAAATTTAGTTCCAGTCAGATTTAGTTCCTTTAAAGTAACAGAATTCAATTTTTTCAAGATAAAACCATGAAAGAGGATTTAAATTCATATTTTGTTTTCATAATATTCTTATTCTTTTTAATTGAATAGAATCTTTTCTTAAGAACACATGAATAACAGACTTCTACTAAATAAGTAATGATAATTTAATACCTATTTATCAGTAACATTTTCTCTTAAACATTCACATAAATTAGATTGGATTTAATATTTTTTGTTGCTTCAAAAAGTTTCAAAATTACATTAAAATCAACATTGATGTTAGAAATTTTCATGAAATAACAAAAATACGTTTTAATTAGATTTTCATAGACGTTTTTATTTCCCTCATGGTATGATTAGTTGAGATCCGGCACTTTACTAAGCTAATTCACTAGAGAAATGTGAAATTTGATTTATTTGACCATGTACTAATTTATTTTGTTTTTTCTTTTAGCACTTGCCTTGCTGCCCAAATAACCATTATGGCCATGTTTTTGGTACTAGCCAAAGAAAAGGTCCAAAGGGACCAAGAGGAGACTCAGGACATCCAGGACCAAAAGGTGACGAAGGTAGGAAAGGAAATGATGGACCCCAAGGAAGGCCTGGAATGCCAGGGGGTCAAGGTCACCCTGGTATTCAAGGAAATCCAGGATCCAAAGGTGCAGAAGGCGAACAAGGTGCTGAAGGAAGAAAAGGACCACGAGGAGATAATGGGGATAAAGGTCCTAAAGGTAACAAAGGTGATGACGTTGTTGGACCAAGTGGAAGACCTGGCCATGCTGGAAAGGGTGGTGCTCCAGGACCTCAAGGCTCAATGGGTAGCAAAGGACTAAAAGGAGCAAAGGGGGAGCGGGGTGACCCAGGAGCACCAGGAAAGGACGGAGAACAAGGAGAGACAGGAAAAATCGGTCACCCTGGGAGTCCTGGACGTAATGGTGAGGATGGCCCAGACGGCCCAGCAGGTAAAGATGGATATCCAGGAGCAAAAGGAAATCGAGGATCTACTGGTGCCCCAGGTAGAAATGGAAGTCCTGGGGAACCTGGAAGAGAAGGACAACCAGGTTCAAATGGAAGCGACGGTCCAGCAGGATATCCTGGTCCAACGGGTGCGCCAGGAAGTTCAGGAGCCCCTGGTACACCAGGGCTGCAGGGTCCCCAAGGTCCACCTGGAAGCGACGGAGGTAGTGGATCTGTAGGAATTCCCGGTCGACCAGGTGATAATGGAGATTCAGGAAGTCCAGGAGGTAATGGAGATGATGGTGACGATGGTGCCAGCGGTAGACCTGGTGTTGATGGAAAAAATGGAAATCCAGGACACAAAGGTGCACAGGGAGAACCTGGTGATAATGGCGATGATGGTGAGCAAGGGGAAAAGGGTCCTCTAGGAAAACAAGGACACCCAGGTAGAAATGGTAACGATGGAAAGAGAGGAAAAGATGGAAGACCTGGCAGTCCAGGTAAAAGTGGAGACAGAGGTAAAAATGGAGACAACGGAAACGCTGGTCGCCCAGGAAGCAATGGTGCTAATGGCAGAAATGGTAAAGACGGGGGATGTGACGAACTCAATTATAACCAATGTACTTTTGGATACAGCAAAGCCTTCAATGACAGGCAAAGAGACTATGTAAGTACTTTTTTCATTTGATTTCCTTTTTTTCTTTCAAGACTCCAATTTGTTTTCAAATTTTTCTTTCAAGCTTTTAAAGACAAATTGATGACGCTGAAAAATTATATACAATAAATAATTTCAAAAGATTTTTAATTTAAATTCTCCTGAATTTGTTTGGCTCACAATAGTAATAAGCATTTCCACAAGGTTTTTAACTTATTTTTGATCAGTATGAGACGAAATGTCATCATTATCCAGTGAACAAACTTATCAAGATTGATAAAATGTTAATCAAAAAGGAATTTTCCACTAGATAAAATTCACACTTTTAGATTATAGCTATGTTATTAAATATGTTCTCCTTTCTTTTAGACATGCACGTACTTCAAGAAAAGATCTTCGTCTAGTATCCGTGTTGTTGTTAACACCAACATTGAGTTTAGCTATGGTTGCGCCAGATGGGTCATTCTTATCAACGGACGTCCATGCTCCAGCCCCGCTGCTATCAGACGAACACGCATTAACCCACGTGACGACTATCTCAAAGATGACCTTGTCCTTGAAGGCATCTGTAATCTTTATTCTACTGGCAGACTTGATATTTCTTTGAAAGCATCTCAATGCTACGATGTAGTATCCCAAGGAAGCAAAAGAATCGTGACTGGTGGACGTGGTATATCAAGAATCATCGTAGATGAGATCCAAAAACCTCACTAAAAACCTCAATCGACAACAAAAAACGATAACTCTTTATTTGTGCGATTTACATATTCCTCAAATAAAAGCTAAAAACCAATGAACCCTTTTGTACAAAAGATTTTTAAACTTTTTTTTCCTAGTTTCATTTCTGTAGATTTATGATTTTATAATTTTCAAACCCTCAAATAAATTTACTGACGATTTATGAAAATGAAAACACATATTCATTGCTGTGTTCATTACTCACTTTGGGCTGTCGAATGAAAATTGATATATTCGCTATTTTTTAATTTCCATAATAGGCGGGTTTAGATGGCAATCATTATCAAAGTTTGCATAAAACAGATTAAAACACCGCTGGTAAACTAGTTATATTTCGAGGTGTGTACCAAATTCAAATTCAAATTTTTCATGCAACTTTTAAACAGCCAAATTTTTTTTTTGAAAATTCCAGTGCAAAATTACAAATTTTCAAGGGAAAACAGAAAATATTTTAGTTGCTGTGGTCATATTTTTAAGAGAAAATGATTCAGCTCGGTGTTATTTGAGTATAATAACATAGGAGAAGCGAGCTTTTATCAAAATGGTAACGTAAAGGGTCAACCAGTCCATAATGTTTCTTTATAAATACTTTGACAGCTATGATTTCTTTGGTTTAAAACTGACTCTGGGGAGGTGCAAGTGGGACATAGTGCCAACACTTTTTTGTAACATTTTTGGATTTTTTTTTCTGACAAGGACACATAATTATGTGAAAAAAACATTGTAACTACTAAATTGATTCAGTGTATAATTAGTACTGTAGTACATTTGGGATGTTAAAATTGTTATAGCCATATAAACTAAAGCATTTTAATGCCGAATTTACTTATACCCTTCGAAGAATGTCCATTGTTAGGCTGTCAAAAAATATTTGTCCAGACAGATGGTACCAACTATGCGTGGGGTGAGTAATTAGGAAATCACCTGATTTTTACGCCATTTGATAAAGGCATCAAAATACGCTTCTTTTGAGCCATACATTAACATTATTTCACGGGTACATCTGGCGGTCCATCTGAAAGTACATATACGGTTGAGAACACACTGCATTTCCGAGATACGCTTCATACGTTGGCTATGTGCCAATGTGAGCTCTAGCACCCTGTCTTAGATGCAGATTTTTTGTGTTACGCGATTTCTTTTCTATATAAGAATAAACGATATAAAAACTTAAGACTTCAAATGGCAAGAAAGTTTAGAATCTGTTATAAAAAACCTTTTAAAATCTTCAAAAGGCCTTTTTCTTAAAGAAAGTTTTACATTCAATGATTTCAACCTGTTTTTTGTTATAATTAAAAACAATTTATGAACATTTTCAGCTTATAATCCGAAAAATTAAGAAAGCTTGAAAGCTTACTCAAAGTTAGATGTTATTTTAAAAATCTTTATAGCACGCAAGAAATTCAGGATATTCAATGCAATTTTGACATGACATGTTTGGCCACTATATATGCAAATATAGGAATACCACTTACCTTACTAGCTCAGGCGGAGTGCCCAGACCAAATAGACTCTTTTTCTCTAGTTTTTCAATCTTCCAAAGCATTTTTTAGATAATCAGTTTGCAGGTTAACTTCACGAGAGAGTTGATCAATACGTATGTTTGTTTAGATCACCTAATATCACTCCATATAAGTAGATCGCTCGAAGGTTTATCTTTGCTTCGGTAGCAATGTCCAGCAAACCTAGTCCTTCTCTCTTTGATGATTGCCGTTATGGCTGTGATGTTTCCATATAATTCTTCTTTTGTCGGGTGTCGTTTTCAAGATTTGTTTAGCACTGCAAGTAGCATTTGTGAGTATGTTTCATCCAGCTTGTTTTGAAGTCGTTTTGTCATTGTCCAGGGTGAGGAGTCATACAAAATTACTGACTTGACTACAGCTCTGAAAAAGTTCCTATTTAGTTTTTCTGGTATGTTAGATTTCCATATTGACCTTAACTTGTCTAGTGCACTCCAGGCTTTTGCTATGCGAATTGATATGTTTTTTTCAGTGGATGATATATCCCTTTCAAGATATGTGAAGCTATCAACGTTTTTAAGTAATGTACCATTCAGAGTATTTGTATACTTCCGTTCTGATTGAAAGATATAAATTCAGTTTAACCTCTGTTTACATAAAGTCCGATCCCGGCTGTGGTCTCTTCAAGTGTATGCAGTAGTTTTTCAGCATCTTCAATCTTATTGGCAAATAGAGCCAGACCGTCTGCATAGTTAGCATCTGTGATGTTCTTGGCTGGATGTCTAATGCTCTGCTTTTTCTTCAGAGTAAACCCAATGTCATTCTTGAGATCAATAGATGTGCGTACAACATAGTCTAAGGCTATGATATAAAGAAAGGGTGCTAATGTGTCACCCTGTAGCACTCCTGCTAGAATCGTGAAAAAGCCAATGTCTCCGTTGGGTGATCGAACCATCGATTTTGTATTATTGGAGAGCATCATAATTGCATTGACCTTTTCTTCTGGGATTGCGTAGGCAGAAAGTATTTCAGCCAGCTTTTCTCGATTCACTGAGTCAAAGGCCTTTTAGAAATCTACAAACAGAATGACTGCCTTTAGGTTCCTAGCCCTCACTCCTTCAATGATTCTTCTCACTGTCAATATTTTCCCTAGCATTGATCTATTCTTTTTGAAGCCATTCTGGTTTGGTCGAGGTACTTTTTTAATTTTAGGTTGTTATCGATTCCGTAACATTGCATTGTAAATTTTTGCAGAGATAGCAGTAAGCGTGATACTCCTGTAATTAGAGACCAGTGAAAGGTCTCCTTTCTTCGGAAAAGGCAGGATACAGCCTTCTATTCATATATGTGTTGCTCTTGTTCTTTGTTTTCCAAACTTCTAGAGGTACTTCGTCGAGGCCAGCTGCTTTCCTGTTCTTGAATTTCTTTAAAACTGACTCTAATTCATCTTCTTTTATAGGAAGGTCATTTTCGATGATTTTCTGAACTTGCAATTGTCATTGATGATAGGGACTTTTCCAATAAGATTTTCGAAATGATTCGTTCATTTCTGTAGCCGTTCTTCCTGGTTTGATGCCTTCAGCTTTGCTTGACTTGATCTGTTTCTTCCGCTGATAACGTTTACAGTCCTCTAGGCAAGTGATAACTGCTGGTTATCTGCAGTGCTTTGGATTGTATATATCTGCTGTTGGATGTATTTCTGCTGCTCGCTGTTGTATGTTTCTTCAAATTCCTGTCTCGCATTTCTGTATTTAGTAATATTTGCGTTTGTAGGAAATCTGTTTCTTTTCTTTGCAATCCCTTTCAGGTATTCACGTTTTTCAGTCACTGTTTCGTTCTCCCATGGTGCTTTTTACTTACGCTTAAGCTTTAGAGGTATAAATTCTGCGACGGCTTGCTTGTGTGCACGAACAAAATTGGAATAAGTACTATTTCGAGAAGAGTGGTTGTTATTGTCCTCAACCTAAAGCTATTTGAAGCGGTTATGCAGTGCAATGGTGAATTGAGTTTTGATGTCAGGGTCTGCTAATAACTTTGACCAGTCATATCGAGGTTTTTGCAACTTCTTTTTTGCATTTTCACGTGAACTAAGCTTGCTTCTATATGATACAATGCAATGGTTAGATGATACACCTTCGAAAGAGTTGAAGGCTTCACAATTATGCCCACTGGTGATCCATTGCCTATTCACAATAATAAAATCGAGCTGTGCTTTTACGTTATTGGGGTATGTGTGAGTTCACAGCTTTCCTGTTCTCTTTTGAAACCGTGTGTTTAGGCAGTGTAAGCTGTTTTCAATCACAAAGTGCTCTAGGTGGCTTCCGTTTCGATTTGTTACTTCGTGAAATATGATACTTGCTGGAACCACAGAAACGGCGATATTTGTGAAATTTAGTTGCCGTCAGATTTAGTTCCTTTAACCCTAATCAGCCTAGGCTTTTAAGGGCGGTTCAGGCCTAAGGGGGGTGGGGCGATTCGGCCCCAACCCCTCCATAACTTTTTTAATGTTTCTTATTTTCAAATAAAACTTAGCACACTGATGCAACATGGTATAAGGAACATTTGTGCAAAATTTCGTGTAAATTGAGTCACGTGATCACTAGTTACGTAACAATGACGTCATAATTGCAAAACATCACTAAAATCACCTTCTGGACAATTTTGTGTTTATTTGAGAATAATACTCAAATTCAGCATGTCTAATTAACATATAAGTGCTCTACATTCAATTTCCTATCGGTTGATATACAATAGAGTAACATTTGATAATTTTTCAAAAAACAAATTCGTCACATTTTTGAAACCACTTGCCAAACTTTTGATCATGCCGCCATATTGACTTATTATTTTACAAAACATTTTTCATGAAAACTTTAGCAAGTAAATTTCCCAAAAAGTCACAAAATTTCAGGGCTAAAAGATTAGTCTCTGAAAAGTTATTAAAAAAACATCCGAGGGGGGCCGAATAGGGTTAAAGTAACAGAATCACGAATTTTTCAAGATAAAACCGCCAACGGAGATTTAAGTTGTCCTCAGTCCTCATTAGTTGAGATCCGGCACTTTAATAAGCTAATTTTCACTAGAGAAATGTTAAATTTGATTTCTCTGATCATGTATTTATTTATTTTGTTTTTGCTTGCCTTGCTGCCCAATTAACCATTATGGCCATGTTTTTGGTATTAGCCAAATAAAAGGTCCAAAAGGACCAAGAAGAGACTCCGGACATACAGGGCCAAAAGGTGACGAAGGTATGAAAGGAAATGATAGACCCAAAGGAAGGCCTGGAATGCCAGGAGATCAAGGTCACCCTGGTATTAAAAGACATCCAGGATCCAAAGGTGCAGGAGGCAAACAAGGTGATGTAGGAAGAAAAGGACCACGAGGAGATAATGGGGATAAAGGTCCTAAAGGTAACAAAAGTGATGACGTTGTTGGACCAAGTGGAAGACCTGGCCATGCTGGAAAGGCTTGTGCTCCAGGACCTCGAGGCTCAATGGGTAGCAAAGGACTAAAAGGAGCAAAGGGGGAGCAGGGTGACATAGGGCCACCAGGAAAGGCCGGAGAACAGGGAGAGACAAGAAAAATCGGTCACCCTGGGAGTCCTGGACGTAATGGTGAGGATGGCCTAGACGGCCCAGCTGGTAAAGATGGATATCCAAGAGCAAAAGGACAACCAGGATCTCCTGGTCACCGAGGTAGAGATGGAAATTCTGGAAATCTGGAGATGAAGGACAACCAGGTTCAAATGGAAGCGACGGTCCAGCAGGATATCCTGGAGCAAGGGGCGATACAGGAAATGTAGGAGCCAACGGAAATCAAGGACCACAGGGTGCCCCTGGTGCACCTGGAAGCGATGGAGGTGAAGGAGGTATAGGAACACCCGGAGTTCAAGGTGATATTGGAGATTCATCAGGAAGTCCAGGAGGTAATGGAGATTATGGTGACGATGGTGCCAACGGTAGTCCTGGTGCTGATGGAAAAAATGGAAATCCATCTTAAAATCAATAAACCCTTCTGTACAAAAGATCTTTAAACTTCTTAAGCCTATTTTCATCTCTGTAGATTTACAATTTTTTTAATTTTCAAACCCTATAGCCTATTTACCGACGAATTATAAAATGAAAACATTTATATGAAACTCTAATTGAAATTTCCTTTCAGAACATCAAAACAGAAATGAAAAATTTTCATTTTTAAAGAAGATGTTGGTCTGTAAAGAAAGGTACATATTTTTCAAAAACATCGACATTGATGACGTCACTAGGTTACCATAGCATTCATTGGTTATTCAGCATGATTTTTTAAGTGTTTTATTGAGGGATACATCCATACCAAGTTTCAACTTTCTAGCATAAGCCAATCTTGAGTTATGGCCCACCAACCCCAAAATTTCTGGGTATAATAGGGTTATATTTAACCGAACTATAATAAAAATCCTTTTTGTTACTGTCCATCTCACTATATTTTCAAAAGCCTCAATAATTGGAAATAATCAAGCTCAATACAAAACAGACTTTTGTCTTTAACTCGGTAATTTCCAAAAAAAGACAAATAATGGACCTTTTCTTTGAAGGAAGCTAGAAATCACAAGATATGAATTTGAGTTAAGCATATATTTTGCAGATTCTTCTCATGTCTTGTCGAGTTGTTGTGACTTATAAAATCAGTCATTCTAATGTCTAGCTGAACTGACTTGTAAAGTGAAGACTGTTACTATATCGATTTCGCGTCCTATGATAGATGTCTATCTGTGAACCCTCCTGGAAACAGCCGATCAGCCGTCAAACGGGTCTAGGTTAATGAGCCAATCCACGACAAATATCAGTCTCTATCCATTGTGTATCAGCATCCGCTGATGCAAACACATAAAAATGATTGCTTTGGTATTAAATTGTGATAATTTAATTCTAGCCATTTGGTATCGAAATATTTACACCAGAGGTTAGTTTCTTATTCACTTTTCTAGTTTATTTATACATTTAAGATTTAAATTATTTTCATCAGTTTAATATGCCTGCAGCTGGATTCTAATCAGCTCAAAACCCGGTTTGTATTCTCAATACTCACTTAATTTATTCAGCTTTATTATCACCACCATTTGCGAGTGCAGATGTTCATACTTTATTACATCTTTTCTTATCCTCATTACATTACATTTTCATCTGCACGTTTTAATAAGCATATAAGGGTCAATATTCAATTTAAAAAAGTCATTAGATAAAGATGTTTTTAGTGCTTACTACATTGAAACTCAATTTTCGTCTTTATATCTCATCTTGGACCATCTGTATCATTTTAGGCTTAAATTTTTACTAAAAATGTGCCAGGCTGTTCCATTACATATCTACTTCCTTTCAAAACTTTAGAAACTTTTACATTGCTACAAGCACCTACATACATATTGAAACTAGTTCCCTGCCGTCCTATGTCAATAATGAATTGGTGTCATTAGAGCCTTTTAATCTCTGCTGTAGAAGTAAATTTAGTTCCACTATTTCCATACAATATTGAAAGGGGGAAGGGTCTTAGTCTCAATAGTTTATGTTAGCGATTGTAGAAACAAAAGAATTTAATTGTAGCTTCATATGCTTTAAGAAATTATGTTTTTAAACACTTTTGGTTATTGGTTACGGCAGTTTTTTAACAAAGTTCCCCCCCCCCCCCCCAGTACGGCCATTTTTCTCAGTTGTCCTTGACCAGGACGGCCATGTATTGGTTCCATATACACTAGTCTAATCGCAAACCTTAACGGATCGTGCGGCGCTAAGCTTCGCGTGTTGTGAGGTCTCCAATCAGACTACTTAGACACCCATACCATACTTTTTTCTTTGTAATAGCAAAAATATTCGTCTTTCATACCTCACAAAAGGATTGCGTACCGTTTAAATAGAAAACATTCCATCGCATGGGTTTTTTTCAATTTTTTAACATACCGGCACTTAAAGGGTTAATCTGTCAAAAGGAACCCTAATCCATGAAAAAGCCCATGACGAATAGAGTTAAACGTGAGCATCAAGGTCACCATGCTACCTTTCTGGAGCTGAATATAACAAACATTAATGAGGAATCTGTGTGTATAAGTCTTTTGATATAAGGGAAACTTCTTTTTCAACATTGTGAAGATGCAGATCTTTCCGGAAATATTCCAGGTAATGTTTTTATGGCTGGTGTGACCCCTCAATATCCTAATTTTGTCAAAAGTACAGACAAGAGACTGATATTAATTATGTTAATGGAAATATGCCATTTATGGAACTAGCTACAGTCCTGCAGACCCATTTCCATTCAGTAACAGTTATATATTATCTACTCTCTGGTGCCTAAGAGAAGGGGGGATTGGAATAAGCGGGGTGGGTGGAACGAAATTTTGAAATGAGCTTAGTAGGGGGTGTTAAATGGGTCTAAAATGAGCGTATTGGTCTCCCAAGCATTGCTGCAAAAAATATTTGTTTAAAACCTTCTAGTTCCTGAGAAAATAAACTTTTTATGTCAATTTTTGCTCAATTTTGAGGGTAAATTTCCCAAAAATTAATTAGCCTTCGTGGTGGGGGGGGGGGGGGGGACGGCTATTAGGCACCAACGAGTACGACGTTAAATTTTTTTCAGATGAGTATCAAGCAGCCATGTTAGAATATCTTCACTAAGCCATTACGGCTT